>VYXF01001425.1:88854-182679 GCA_013397295.1 Polioptila caerulea
AGACTTCTGCAAAAAAGGCAAAAAAAAAAAAGCACAGAAGAGAGCCTCAAAAGTGTTTTAGATGTTTCACTCCTTTATTCTGTTCCTTGGGGTGGAATTTATCTGAACAAATGTATAAGCAAGTCCGAAGTATAGGCATCTATGTCATAACTAAATACTCTTTCTAATCCATATAGAGAAATACGTACTCCAGGGAAAGATTTTTCCTGTTTGAGGTGTAAACTTTACACTAATGTGACTTGCACTTCTCATTTCGTGTTGACTACTGGGGGAACCTACAGGAACACTCATGTCACAGAAATCTAACCATCAGCAAGGCAAATTCTGTTTTCTGTTGCATGGGAAAAACACCATATCCCTGGCCTCTCAAAGCCTGTTTGGATTTGGATACACCTGGGCAACATGCTTTCTAATGAGATCTATTTGAGAGTGGGTGATGCCCACTTACTCCAGCTCAGGGTAACAGCTTGTTCTTTGCTTTGCAGCTTCATAAATTTGATGCAGCTGGTTAGAATATTACTGTTCCTCTGACCAGCTGCACTTAGAAAATGAAACTGAGGAAGAGCAGAGCCCATCCAAAAGCACAAAGCACATTTCCAACTGCAGAGAGTGTGTGGAGGACACCCAATCTCAGAATGCTGCCTTTCAGTACTGAAAGTACCTTGGCCAGGTTACAGGAATTAGCATCCCTGACTGGAAACTGTTCTTATTACTAGACAAATCATTCCTATCCAAGTTTTGTAGGCTTGCCACTTCTCCTCTTTTGGTTAATTAAACAAACAAAAAACTTGCTTTAATGTAGTTCACAGATTTTTACATACTACATGAAATTGATAAACAGTAATCTCAGGGTAAATCTTTCAGGATTAGAGCCTAAGATTGTTTGCAGGCAATAGAGGTTTCCCTTAGGCTATTATCAGCTCTGACAGGATTTTGATCAGGTGTAGAATGTTTTATTTTCAAATTTATGTTTCCAGTCAAATTTAAGGCATGGCATCCCTTATTAAGAATCTCTTTAATTTCTAGAAACTTGTGCCAGATGCCCAAGGAAGGCTTGCAAGCCATTACACACTACAAGTCAACAGATGTTGCATTTCTTTAAGCCTTCTATTTGCTCTAAGGTCTGTATTTTGGCAAACACTGAAATTACGTAGTGTGTTAAACCAGTAGATGAATGATAACATAAACTGTAGCCCTGCTAACACCATTACAGCCAAGAAACTGTGGATTTAAAAAATTCACCTGTCCTGCAGGGGATTTTGCATTTTATGTAAAACATGCTGCAAAGCAACACTGAAATATGGTAAAAGAAACAAAGTCAAACAAATAAACAAACAAACAAACCACCACAAACTTGCCCAGAAGGAAGCCCCAAAATATCTGGTAATCCAGCTTTGGTATGGTCTAGCCTAAATGCTGCCTCAGACATGGCAGAATAATGGCTAGAATAATATAATTATATATTCATTTTACTTTTCCTCACCCCAGAGAAGCCTTCTGCCTCCCAAACAAGTCTGTGGAAAAGGCAGTCCTTTATGACTTTCTGCTTCCAGAAACCAAACAACCAGCCAAAAATCTTCATGTGAAACCCATGCCCTTTTGCTTTGGACACATGGAAACTGGCCATGCAACTGAACTTCAGTGTATTCCAACTTCAAGCACCTCCCTTATTTCACTTTCCACACTTTATTATTTGCCAAGTTTAATGAGACAGTTATACCTGGCTGTAATAGTTCATCTCTTTGAAAAGTTCTCACTTTGTTGGAAACCAACTTCACAAAACACATTTTTTTCAGCTCTAGTATCAAGGAAAAGATTCAAACCTGCTATTTTTCTCCAAGTTCTTTCATAAAATGTTCGAGAAAAGGGAATACAGGGTGTCTGGGATGTTAGCTGTTCTTGTAGGTATTATTATGGGAGATCATCTCTGAAACTTTCTTTGCTGCCCTGTAATTTACACCACTACTGCTGGTAATGACTGTAAGATATATATGAGCAGCACTAATGGGTATGGATCACCGTTCTCCTAGACTGCAAAGCAAAAGAGCACGGGGAATGATGACACTGTATGACAGATCAATGCAGCTGCAGATTGGTCCTTAGGCTATTCAGGTTATTTTCCTTAAAAGGCATCATGCCTCACACATTCTGCTGAAGGCTATCCATATCCATTCAAGTTCATGACAGCTATTCTTAGACATTCCTTCATTTTTAACACCACTGCTAAGACCGCTAGTGTAATTTTTAATGAAAATGAGGAGACTGTGTGTCTTTTATCAGGTTCAGATCTATTTAGCCTAAATTAAAACTCGTTGTTATATTTTTTCCCTCTACTTATTCAAAGGATTAGTGAGAAAATGTCACTGAACAGCTACTTGTCTCCTCATTAACATTCATGACAAAACCTTCCGGCCAGGCTGGTTTCGGCTGCTGATGGAGCAATACTTAAAAGAAATTGGCTTGTGTGTGAAACAGCTGCTCAGCAATGTCACTGTGCAAGGGAATTGGTGATAATAAGATGATACTATTACAGCTACACTGGGAGCATAATATATTTTAAGCTGCTTTGAGGTATACAGTGGAGGTCCAAGAAGTGGAGCATGATTACTTGTCTGTTGTTAGGAATAGGAAACAGCTGATCATTACGTGCCTGCTTATATGGGCTAGTCTTACAAAAAGCCTTGAGGTAAGAGAAAAAATTGTTTCTGCTGGAATTTCCCATTTCCCGCATGTTTCCTATCTGCTGGAGAGGCTTTTTGTTTCTTTTCCTGGTGTTTGAAAGGGTATGTGTGTCCCATTGTCGAAACAGGTATTGCACTCTTTGCTAGGACCATTGAGCACTTGCTGTTTCATAGGAACTTTTCTCATTTCAAGGCTTTATTTATTTGGCAAGATTCTAAGGAGAAGACTCTATGGATCCTCACACACCTAAATTCCAGATACTGATTTTGCTTGAAATTACCATCTAGTATGTCAATGCAATGACAAATATGGAGATGGTAGCAATACAGATGTAAACATCTGCACATGAGGCTCAGCCAAGGAACAACTGGCAGCTGGCATTATGTTGTGTAGTGACTTATGCTAATGTGCACCACTTGTCTAGAACATGGAAATTGAATGAAAAATTATATTGTCAGATCTTTGGTTCTGAGACATCTTTGAACCTCATATACTATGAGGAATAAATTAGTTTAGAAGAATGGGGCATTCAAAAGTCCCAATACAGTGACAGCCCTTTAGAAATGTGAAGTACAAATGAATAAGAAATGAAAGATTATAAAGGGCTTTAGGATGCAAGAACTGATTGGCAGTTAAAAGAAAGGTATAATTTTTCTGATCATAGATGGTTCCAAATCACTTAGTAATTTCTAAAGTTCTCTGTTACAAATTTCATCTTTAGCTTCTATTGCTTTTAATTATTACAGAAATTTATTTCTTGTAGAAATTTGAAAATACTGCACGTCAGGTAAAACAAAATATAAAAGTGACATGGAAATTAAGTAGGAACATTGTCAGCAGGCTGAGGGAAGGGAATCTTCTGCTCAGCTCAGCACTGATAAGGCCACACATGGAGATTTAGGTTCAGGTCTACACTCCCCAGTACAAGAGAGGTATTGACACACTGGTGCAATCCAAGCAAGTGGCAGTAAGATGACAAGGGACTGAACTACCTGTTCTAAAAGCAGAGGCAGAGAGAGCTGGGATTGTTCAGCCCAAAGAAGAGAGGGTACATGAGATCTCATCAAAATGCATAAATATATAGTGGGGGGATATATAGCCCAGTGACAGCAATGGATACAAACTAAGAAAAACAAAACAAATCAGGAAATTCCATATAAACACAAGAAAACACTTAATTGTGAGGATGGTCAAACACCGGCACAAGTTGCTCAAAGATGCTGTGCAGTCTCTATCCATGGAAATAGTAAAAACACAGTTGAATGTGATTCTGGGTGACCTGTGATAGCTGAGCCTGCTTGGAGCAGGAGAGTTGACAAAGCCACCCCTATCACATCTCAGCCATTCTGTGATTCTGTGTAAGAATGTTTGTCTCATCAGAAGCTAAAGAGACAATGTTCAAGTTACAGCAGATTGAATTCCCTTTTAGATTAGACCATGAATAGGAATCTGGGGAAAAAATCCTGAAAAGGAAAACAGATCTCAAATTACCTCTCAAAATGGAAATCATAACATCATTCTATCTATGCTTAAGTGTATGGATGTGGAGCAGAAAACAAATCAAGAAAGACAAGGCTTATGATGGTCAGATCAAAATTCAACAGAGGTCACGTACCCCTAAAATGTCTTATGTTGCAAAAATTAGTACTACCCTAAGATGCCTAGTACAGCATTAAAAAAAACAAAACTGTAAAATCTACAAGATATCCCTTTGATGTCCTTTCAAGAGTTCTCAAAATTATATGAATGTCTGAACGAAAAAGCTTGGCAGCAACTATACTTGGAATTAACTCCTCAAGGGAGCAACATTGATATCTATCTCAACATTCCTGAGACATTCATATATTCTTTTACTGCTTACATATGCTGCTCTTGACAAACACAGGTACTGTGCAAAACTTCCATAAAATCATCACAATAGGCTGTATCTGTTTTGCTATTCGTGGTGTACTAGTATTAAATGGCAGAATCATGTATCAGAATTCCTTTGTGCAATCACAGTACCAAATTAAAAAAACAACCAAAAAAATGGATTATACTTGAACAGTTAAAACACAGACCTTAGCTATCAATCTTAATATTGCATTATATTGAAAATCATCATCATATTTTGAACTGCAAGAAATCTAGCTGATTTTACACTGAAAGTCTGTTAGGTAAATACACTTTTCCATTAATGTCTTTGCTCTTCTGGAAAGAAGTAGTTCTTCCATACAAGTGAATAAGTTTTGAATAGCTCTACAAAAGCATTTAAATCCTGAAAGCATGTACAAAGTTCAAATGCTCTCTGATAAGACACCACATTGCAAATTCCCTTTAAAACATCAATAATAAGATAGAAGAAACAACTTAAGTCTTTTATTCCAAGTTTCTGTGGGGCAAATCCCAGAGTAGAGTATTTACACCCAATCAGGAGCTTTCAGCCATACCTTACCATCAGTATCAAGATACAGAACTTCAGATTACTGAAAAAACTGTAATGTCCTTAAGTTCAGTGCAACACAGAAAGGCCTGAAGTTGACAAAGAATTAGAAAAGTGCTGCCAGAGCTCCGTGTTCAATGAGTCCAGTGTTTTCAGTGTGCAGCATGGTCATCAAACACCAGAGACCACCCTGGTTTCCTTCTAGAAAAAAAAGCCTTGTGCATGCCATAGATGGTTTGAAATATCTGTTCTGCTTGCACACTCGTCTTGTAACACTACACACAACTTCTAGATTTTTTTCTTTTAGATCCTTTGAAGAAAAATATTTTTTTTTAAATCCACTACATAAAAAAATTACATTTTCACATTAAAAAGGGAAGTCATCACAATTCAGAGCAGCGCAGAGTCATGCCCACCTTCCAAGGACATTCTCTAAATTACATTAGCATCTGATCTGCTAGGGGCTTTCCTACAGCTCATCTTCATATTACACTTTTTCCATTCCCTTTTTTTATAATTCTTTTTTTTTTCTTCTGTGTCACATTGAAAGAGTCAATATTAGAAAAAAATTAAAAATCTTTAACTGGATAGTAATACAGAATTAGCCTAAGGAGTTAGAGACATCTTTACTTCTTTCTGAATGGGACCATAGAGTTTTGAAGCAAGGTTCCAAGTTCAGAGATAACACTTCCACCATTCTCCTAAGTATGTGCACATGATCCATTACCAGGGATTAGTCAGCTTTACCCACCTATTTGCAGGCTTTTCACCTACATGCAGCTCTGCAATCCTCTTTGCAATGCTGATTTACACCTCTTAATGCCAGACCCTTTTCAACTTACATGTGTAGACATGCTCAGGGCAACACTTTCAACACAAATACAGATTTCATAGTTAGATAAATCATGACTTGAAAATATGGACACAAGCATAAAAACAGCTTAATGTTCATTATCAAAGAGAAACACATAGCAAATAGCAACGTCATAACCCTGATCGTGAAAAGATCTTATAAAGGCTGATCACAAGGAAATAAAATCCCCAAACTGTTCTCTTCTGTTCTTCCTAGGTAGAAAACATGTGTTCAATACTGCTTAGATGGTTTCTATGATAATCTCTCTCTAACATAACTTGAGGTCTCAGTGTTTGGAAGAGAGAAGCCCTCTTAGCGCCTCTGTACATCACAAGAAAACCATGCAGGAAAAAACCAATAGCCTTAAGGATATAAAAAGGCAGACTACACAAATACTGTTCTGCAATAACAAAAATCATGGGAGATAAACAGTTCATCTTGCAACAGTGAACATAATTGCAAACCTAAATTTTGCATTTGAAACTAGGAGTCGAAAATTATAAACCTCTCTATGCATATCTAATCTCTTTTTTCAACATTAGCCAAGCCTGCAGGCACTTAACAGTCTGATTCTTGATGTCATTGTAATTAAAGGCAATACTCACAAGGCTGATAAACATTCCAGCTGTATATTAACGCTTATCTTAGCCAAACTGACAACTGTAAATGTGATATCTAATTGTAAAGAAAAGAACATTGGAATTGATTATGGATATTATGGCTTTTGAATCCCATAACCTTGAAAATAAGTAAATTATATTCAGCCTACCATCAAACTTCTTGTGCCGGGATACAAAAGTCGTGCGTACAAAGTGACTTGTCTCCTCCACTAAGTTTTCAAACTCCAGTTTGCTCTGTTGGCTTAACTTGTCCTCCATTTCTGAGGTGCAGCATGTATATTCCTGAGGGCAGATTCTCAAATGTTCCCCTGGAATCACAGGAAAAGAAGGAATTAGAAATATTTGAATACAGATAGAAATGTAGCAGAACCAAAAATACATGATGGGTCTTCAGTTTTGGTGAGCTACCCAGGGAGCTCTTTAACGCTTGACTTAAAGAGCTTGACAGGAAACATCCTGAATTTGAATCAAAAACTTTGCTATAGCTGGGTATTCCTCGCAGGGCAGAGGAGACACACTTTGCAGAGTTGTTTTGGTACTTCAAGAAATAGAACTGCCTCACACCAAAAGTGTTCCCCCACGCTGAAGAAGCCGCCCACATTTACGGAAGCATACTAAAAATTTGAAAAACAATTGCTTGATTTCTGTTTGTATTCAAATTGCCTGGAGAAATACCTAGTGAGAGGACCTATTACAAGTCATTGGAACTGTCAAAAATAGCAAAACAGGAATTATGCATTTGTTGTCAAAACTTGAAGAACAGAAGTTATGCATTTCTGTAGATAGGTCCCACTTGCCCAAGTGCACCAAAACATTCTTCCCTTCTCCCCTTCCTTCCCTGCTGCTTAAGTGTATTTTAATGATTGTGTTTGGGTGTCACAGGTTTTCTTTTTGGGCAGCATTGCTTGTCAGACTGAGCAAGTGCTCTGCTGAATAGGAGACAGAAATGCAGAGTTTAATTAATGCTTATGTTATATGGAAATGCAATGTAAAAGGTAATGAAAGCCTCTTATTTAATTTAATAGATTTATCTCTTGAAGCACTCTGCCAGTTCTTCTGACAATATTGCTTTCTTCAGTACAATTTGCACGTGGAAACCAATTCTTCAGCTCATGAAATTAAAATGGTCTGTTATTACATGAAATGTGAATTTCCAATTGACACTGTACTAAGGGTGTCAGAAACATTTAGCTTGGTTTGTCCAAAAGGCAGCAAATTCTACCATTTCCACTTGAGAAATAAAGAGAATGATCTGCTTGTATTATTAAAGTTACTCATAACGCAATTAAAACATTTAGCTTTCTGTACACCGAATCCTGATTAAAAATCCCTCTGCAAATCTCCTAAAGGTGCAAATAAAATGATATACAAAGCCCAAGGGTTAAATAAATACTGGGGACCTGATTCTCATTTATATCGAGGCTCCTTTCTACCACTGCTGAGCCATAAAGAAGACTTAAATGCAATTTATACCTACTTTAAGACTGCTTTTCACCATTCTTATTATATAGTGAGGAGAACCAGGCCCAAAGTTTTATGCTTCCCAGGGGTATAATACATTTAGCTGCTGCATCATTTTGAAGACAGCATCAAAAAGAGGTTTGCACATGCTTAGAATAAACACTGTCTTGAGTTTGCCCTCACCTTATTCCAATTTATGTTTCAGTTCTTGAATGAAGTCTTTTAATTTGAAATTTAGTCATTCCTCAACCCTGACTCCTCACCCCATCTAATTTGTTTTTTCTGCAAGAGTTCATAATATATGAGCTATAATGCCATGAGGCTTCTTTTAGCAGTCTCAAGACTTTTTAAAAGCTCACAGCCATACATCTTCAGAAAGGACCATTTTATTATTATCACTTACTGTTTGTACAAGTCCCAGTCATGTCCAAATGAACCATGATATAAAACTTTGTATAAACCTGGGAAAAAATTATATCCCATGACCATCAAAATATTGCAAGGATTGCTTCCCATGTCTGCTACACCCTACCACCACAAGAAATTAATTCCTCTCCATCCTCAAAGTCACACATCTAAGCCATAAACAACACATACAGGGACTGGTGAGCCAGCTGCTGTCAAACATAAAAGATAGTGGCAAACTAATGTTTGCCTTACCCTCTACATCTCTGTCACATTAAACTGCAACTATTCAACAGGTAAGGGAGGTACTATAATAAGGAACAATAAAGGTTATTTCAGTAACAGTAATGTGGGGTTTTATTAGATGTCAGAAAGACAAGTAAAGCTGAAATATTGTGTCATTAGAAGCAGTGCTGTGTGCTTGATTAAATAAAAAAATACCCCATCCATAATGTCTGCAACCCCCTTTCCTCAATAAATCTAGTTTTTTTTTCCTTATTGAAAAGACCTACTTTCCCAGTTCCAGCCAGAGTGGTAGTTTATGCTTTTTATTACGATAATGTCCTCTGGTGCCATTGCAACCAAGAATTTTTATAAAATTCACTTTTCTTTCCTCTCTTCATCTGAAGTTCTTATTCTTTTTTGTCTGGATCTTTGTTTTTCAGAATTATCAGGCTATAAGCTGGACTAACGGTAATCATCATAGCACTGTGCTTAGTAAGGAACAGCCATGAATCTAAATTTTTTAAGACACTGTATTATACTGAGGATTATGACAAATTCAATTCTATTGAATAATCATTTTTGGAGGAATAGTAATTTTTTTCTTTCTCTTATTTATTTAGAGTCTTAGTTTTGCTCTGCAACAAAAATCATTTCTCACTTTGGCTACTACAAACTCATTCAGATTCCGACGGCACTGTTTTCTTATATATGTATTCTAAAATATGTATTTTCATTAAGTTTCTTCCTTTTAATTCACTGGTTATTCCTTCATTCATGAGGATCTTGACTGTAGAAATTCACATTTAACAGAAACATTCACAACTTCTACATTACCTCATTGCCTTTTTCTCCCAACAATATGCCTTCCTAAATCATGTATACAAGCCACCCATCATCATCACAAAAATTTTTTCAAAACATATTGCTAGTTCTTCTCTCTTCGCTTTCCATATATTCCCTGCATTTCTGTGGAAAGAAATAATAATGGAAATATTGTGCTACTCTTCATATTTTGCTTTGAGATTTTTACTTCCTTCTCTTTCCTGCACTGGAGGATCAGGTCCAACCACAGACAAAGTAAAAGAAAAAGCATTTGCCATTCGTCTACACCAATGGGATCTTTGTATGCCTACGATGTTCAAATTAATTTTGAAAAAATAAAGCTCTTAGAAATTTTTGATCATAAGCCCTGCAATATTTATACTGACCATGACTGGCTGCAGTTTCTGGAAGTTCATAACTTGGACAAAAGCTCTTATGCTTTCCTGGGAATGGCTAAGGAAAACTCTCTGACAAAGTAATTTCTGTATACTTAATCTTTTTTTTTTTGCCCTTTTTAAAAGTAGGAGGTTGTTTGTTAGTTGGGTTTTTTGTTGTGCTTTGCTGGAGTTCTTCTGTGGGTTTTAGTAGGGTTTTTGTTTATTTGTTTGGGATTTTTTTTTCTTTTTTTTTTTGGTTGTTGTTGCAAGTTTGTATATTTTTACTTTAATTTAGTTAGGGTGCTTTATTTTGGATATTTTTTTTCTTCTTTGGTGCAAAAGAGGCTGTTTGGAAAAAACTCTGCAGGCTAATTTGATTGTGCTCCCTCTGATTTTTTTGAATTGGATCATTTACCATTTGCATTTTGTAAAACATTGTTCTATTATCCTAGAAAGTGTTTAATCACTAATTTGTGTATTTACACACCTCAAGTATTTTGCAGGCTGAAAAAGTGCTCATAACTAATGTACCAGTTCTTGCCCTGGGAAACTCCATATGGTCTAGGTTCTTATGCTAATTTTAGCAACGATTTTTATGGCACAAGTGGCATTGGTCATAACTGACTAGTTTTTCCTTGTTGCAAATGGTGTCTCCCCAAACAAGTTTGACATGAATGTAGTTACACTGCACCAGCATACTGCCAGGCTGAACAGCTATTAACTCAATACCATGATGAACCTACCACAACTCTTCTAACCACTGTTTCCAGCTGAAGATGCTGACCTACATATCTCTCCTCATGTGGCTTATGTTATATAAATCAAATCAATTGCCTACTACAAATTCAGCAACCAGTATTCAATTTCAGTTTTATTACAGCTGTAATCTCACACCTGCCTTCACATGATCCAAATTGGCAAGTTTTGCAGTTGAATTTGGCAATCCTGCTAGCAATGCTGCTTTGAAGTGTGATAAAGCAATTTATAAAGCACTTGTTTTATATTCATATGTATTGCTGTTTGGTGTCCTTAAAACGTGCTACAAAACTCAGAAGTCTTTAAAAATTGCAACTTACAGCTCTCAAGCTGAATAAATGCTTTTACTGCGTATCAAAATGCCGGAACTGATCTGAACGTGGTAACTACTTGCAGAAGATACAGACTGAAGGATCAGTAAACCCTACAGAATATAACATTACCCTTAACAATTTAACCACCAGATTTCCTGAACACCTTGGTCACATTATTAGAAGTGGAAGTATTATCGCATAACATATTTAACATCAGCCAGAATTTTTTATGGGTCATGTTGCAAGTTTAGCAATTTTGGAAGCAGTTCTTTCTCAGGCAGTCAAAATTTTATAGTTCCTATCCTACTCATAAATTTAAAACCCTGATAGTGGTCTGTTCACAGAAATGGTATCTGACTGGAGAGAACAGAAACAGAGTTACCACCCTGCTTCATAAATCCAGCAATGAATAAAAATTTTTAAATAAAAGGGGCAAATTAAAGGTGTTCTTTCAAACTTAATCACCTTGTATGCATCAACAGAGCCTAAAAGAAGAAAAGATATCTCTACATTCTTCATCTTGCAGATTACATTGATGTGATTTGGCTTTGTCATTAGCTGTGCTCTTTGGAACTTGAAATACTTGCTTCAGACCACTTGTGGAGAAAGCAGTGGAATTTATTATCAGTATGAACTTTCACAAAGTATCTAGTCCTGCACCTGGAACAGAACAGCCAAAGAGCCCAGTATATGTTGACACCTGTGTGGCTGGGGAGCAGGCTTGCTGGAAAGGATGGGGGGGTCTTAGAGGACACCCAGCCATCACAAGTCAAGAATACCCTGCAGCAGCAGATGGAAATCTGATGGTGAGTTGCATCCTCAGGGGCATTTCTAGCAGAGGTAGAGACATGATCATCCCACTACACTCAGTGCTTGTCAGGCTGCACCTGGAGCACTGTGTCCCATTCTGGCCCCCACAAGTCAAGAAGATGCAGACTGGAGAGGGTCCAAAGGAGCATCATGAAGGTGATCAAAAGACTGGGGAACCTGCTGTGTAAGGAAAGACTGAACAAGTTGGGGTTTTTTTCCCTGGAGAAAGAGAAGGCTCAAGTGTGACCCAATCAAGGTATTACAGTACTTAAAGCGAAGGTCTAAAGAGGATGGGGCCTCTCTCTTCACAAGGACCCATATGGAGAGGACAAGGGGCAAAAAATACAACTCATACCAGGAGAAGTTTCATCTTGGCATAGAAAGAAATTTCTTAAAGTGAGAACAACCTCCCCAGGGACATGGTGGATGCATCATTGCTGGATGTTTTCAAGATTTGATTGGACAGGGTGTTAACCCCATCTGGGCTCCCTTTCCCTCAGTACCTGAGACCAGATGATCTGCCAGCATTCCTTTCAAAGTGGGCTCTTCCGTGGTTCTGCAATTAGGTACCTCAGAACTTCCTACCTCTCAGAATTATAAAGAACTGGAACTGCTTGACTTCTGTTTCTAGGTTAACATTTCCCACCCAATTTTCTGTACTTTTTATTATTTTAAAAGACCATGATGAATAGACTTAAAAGTAAAACCTCATTCAACATTAAGCCTTGCGCACTGTTTTGAGACTTGGATCATTTTCAATATGGGTGGTGATGTTTCTGAACACCTACTTTTTGAAGTTTTCAATGTAAGCTCTCTGGTGAAATCAGGCACATAGGAAACTCTCAATGATCACATTATTAATTTTCTTTAGAGAAAGCTATACTTCTCCAATACACTTACACCATTCTGTCACAAACCTGCTAAGAGAAAATAGTGCTATAGAAGAATTTGACTGGCAATCATCTTTAATTAGAAAAAAAAAAACAAACAAAAAAAAAACCTGAGCAACACTATCATGTTTTCTGCAATAACTTATTTAGCAGTCAAAAATAAATTACAGACATGAGTTTTAGGATTTCAGGCAATATTCAAATAGCAATTATTAAAATATCATTTTGTTGGACAAAACCCTGTTCTCTAACCAAAAAGTCCTAAGGCTCCTTCTGGCTTTGTAATTATCTTCTCTGTGGGGAACAACAGCCCTGCAAGCAGCCTCTGTAAAACTGCACCTGACATTCAAGTCACAGATTGAACTTTCCTACTCAAACTAAAAGGAAACAGATTATGTTTTAAATTAATTCCATCGTAATATTGGCCTGACAAGTGATGACAGGAGCAATATTTGCACAGAAAATGACATCTGGAGGAAGGGAGGGAAACCTGTCTGTAACACACAGATCGTGCCATCAGACACAGCTCTCCTAATTTTAATCAAAGAAATATTGAACTTGAAAACCTTTTATGTCTTGTGGACTCGAATAAACTTGTGCAACTACCCCAAGAAAGAAACTGACTCATTTGTTTGCCTCAGACTCAAATCATCTTTGCTCAGATTCCTTTTGTTCCTTGAATTCTTTGAGGTCAATTAAAAAATGAATGCCTTCCAAACAGACTGATAATTAGTTAACAGTCTCTTCATTACAGGTCCCACAGGGAACATTCATTTACAAGAAGCCCTGACCCTGTTGTCCTTGGGAAGATTTCAGTAATAAGTTACTGACGCCGAGGCCAAGGCAAACTTGTTCAGACTAAGACTATACAGATGCTAAAGAAAGAACTGAAGTCCCTCGAGTATTCCTAGCTAAACTACTAGAAGCTGTACCACTACTCCAACACTCAGGATCATTTTATTTTCCAAGCATACACAGTCAGACAAATTGTTTTTTGATAACACAGTTTGTGAGAAGAATCTTTAGTTACCTCTTGGAGAGTGTATTACTGGCTTTGTGCTCAGTGCCTTGTGGAAAGCAAACGGCAAGGCTGTGATTCAGCACTGATAGTTTCATCATCTCACTGGCTACATGGCTGCAATTTTCTGATTTCAAAGCATGCTCCCACCTGGGAACAGCGGCCAACTCTCCCTCTCCCACAATTGATTTTTGGTGTTTATTATGTCCCCCACTATAATAGCAGAAATATCTTATATAGCATTATAGTGAGAAGTAGAACACAAGCAGCACATTTCTTTAACATGACCATAAAACACAATGCAAGGCAGGCTTTAAATTCAATACACACTCAGAACAATTTTATGATTAAGACAGCAGGATGAGATTGTACACATTCATGTATTTATAAAGATTTTAATCAACATTCTTCATGTAAAACTGAAATCCAAAGATGTGATTGTAGCACATGGTGTATCAGAGACAGATTTACACCACTTAGGTCATATAGCCATCAAAATACTGTTGCAGTAGGAGAGTTTGCTGGACTTAGCTTCCTGGGACTAACTGGGTATGCTGTACTGCCCAAACCAGTCCTTAAGACAGTTACACCATTACTAATGTACATACATCAGAGGTTAAAGCTGAATGAGATACAGTCATGCCATTTGATTGAACTGCCAAGTGTATTTTAAAGCTGATAGCAGATCCCTTGCTAATCATTGTATTGTCATGCATAAAATCCCTGTTTCTAAAATACTAAACAACTGTTAAAGAGTCATTAATCAATGTGCTCTCCTTCACGTGGCTTCAATCAGCGCAATGAAACCTTTTTGTGCTACCATTAAACAGATTAATTTACGTTTTTGTCTTCTGATTAATAATGACATGCTTTCCTGCAATGCCAGTCACAGAAACAGCTCAGGAAGACAAACATGATAAATGCTGAGTTGGTCATAAGTTGTAGGCTGTAATGGATATGCCAGTGGTATGACTTTGGTGCCTCTGCCATAAGCTCTTTATTGAAATATTTTTCAGCCTAATCTCTTTCTTAGTTCCTTCAGGAAAAAGAGAGTACAAAAAGAGAGGCTACAATTTGTAAAGATCTGAGAGTCCTGTTATCATACTGACTCAAAGTCTTCTCATGAAATTTCAGGGCCAGAAATGCTAGCATTTGTCCTTTAATTTCTGTTTGGAACAAACCACTGTGAAAAGGAAAATTCCTCTACTCAAGTAGAGTCCTCCTAAGTATTAACCTTACTGCGACACAAGTTGTAAGGCAAGAAGTAAAGCACTTTCTCGAAGTTTGTGTATCTTTGACTTTATAAAGGGGGGGAACCCTTTTTTTTTTTTTTTTCCCCAGAGAAGCATGCTAAGAATACATCAACAAGTATAATGGCCAGAGAAATCACTAAAAGCAAGAGAGGCCAAATGCTGCAAAAAATAATGTCCTGTTAACTCCACACAGGAGTTCTGTGGTCTGCAAGCCAAATTTGGTGCATGTTTATTTGTCCCTGGCTCAGTTCTGCAGATCCAGTCGCTGTTACAATGTGAGAAAGTCCATGCTAAAGCCAAATAAGGTACTGAAAGCAAAGCACAGACAGAATTGTTGGAGATTCAAGAAGAAAACTACTAACATGGGAAGGTGTAAAACCCTACAGGAAAGATGTGACAAACTGGAGGGTGGCAATGAAGCAACAAGGAAAATCAGCTCGTTCCTGACCTAAATGATGACTGCCTGAAGCCCTGAGAATTATCAGGCGACTCATCACTGATGGTAACTGATCTCTTGCTTAGCCTCATAGCTCATTGGTCCTAGTCGGGCATGCTCTGCAGTGACTCAGGCAGCCTTGGCTCACAGAGGTCATGGGATAAACTTCCCCAGCCACTCCTCCTGATCCAGGCAAGTGGAAGAAGATACCACAGTAGGTGGGTGCTTCTCTGCAAGTGGCATTCCTTCAGGAGGGAGGGTCTCAGAACTAGAGAAATAAGTATTTAAGTCTTTCCTAAAGGCACAGAAGAGAATGTTCTATGACTTCCCGCAGTAAATCTTATGCAAGTAAGGAATTCAGACCATTTCTGCCCACTCTTATGAAAATCAACACTGCTGAAATGACTCTCCTTCAATAACAGAGGATACCAGCTGACAAAGGCAGAAGAAATACAGTACAGATATCCACTGAGAATAGTGGATACAGTAGAAAGTCCTCTCATGAAAGATTCTTTTTTTTCCTATTGACTGACTACTTTCAGACTGGTTTGATTCACTTATGTGACAAATATAACTTTACAGAACTGAAAATACCCATATATTAAAAGCATGCATAAAAATACTCTGCTTTACAAAGCTTCTAATTATCAATATGAAACAAAGGTTTCTCACTGGATATATAATGCAAATAGGAATTCTGTATTATTAAAACCATGGATAGGCAAACTTTTGATGGATATGCAAGAAAGTCTGAAACATTTTCAATAAATTATATTTCCTTAGGAATCTCTGGGTTCAGCAGTGAGGACTGACATTTCGACACTGACATTCTTGAAATTGTGTGCCATTCTTGGTGTGTGTGCCTAAAGTTGCCTGGGTGGGAGACTGGACTGAAGGTGGTACAGAAAACAGTGTTGTCACTCTTCAGCAGAAACTGGAAAGTTTTGAAGTGTTCCTGAGCACGGACAACATGGTTTCTTTCCTGTTACAGGCCCAGTGCTTTCTCAGAGCTTGCCAATTTTCATAACCTCTGAGGTTTCCACATTAGAGGTAGAAATTCTCTTAGCTATAGTATCCCTCTGCTCTTGAGTGGGACCTGGACAGGCTGGATCGATGGGAAAGACCAATGGTACAAGGTTCAACAAGGCAAAGTTCTGAGTCCTGCAGCTGGGTCCCAGGAACCCCACTCACTGCTACAGGGTGGGGGCAGAGTGGCCAAAGAGCTGCTCATTGGAAAAGGACCTGGGGGTGCTGGTCTACGGTCAGATGAACACGAGCCAGTGAGTGCCCAGGTGGCCAAGAAGGCAAATGGCATCCAGGCCTGTATCAGCAATAGTGTGGAGATACTTAAAAGATGTGCAGATGTGGCTCTTAGGGACATGGCTTATTGGTGGTTTTGGCAGCACTGAGTTACCAGTTGGTCTCTCTCCATGGTCTTTTCCAACAAAATGATTCCATAATTCTAGCAATGAATTAGAGATGGGTACTTCAGAGGTCCTGGCAGAGCAGGCATGGCATCGTCCTTGACTTTAGGTGGTTTCCCAGCTTGATGGAGAATACAGGGCAGGTGTGTCCTGCACTGCTGATGCTACAAGCTTGGGAATGTAGGCAGTCCTACAGTGTAATAGAAAAACCTGTTTACTATATCCTGGTGTTTTCTTTATAAATGTTTTCCAGCAGAACACCTTTTGCTATGAAAAAACCTTTTAGCTCACTCTAATTAACAGAAACTATGCTTCCATAAAATCATCCAGCCACAGTAATCACTGCCAAATGAAAAAGAAAACTTTTTAGAGGATAGCAGCTCAGCCACAACAATTTCCCTTTTCCACTATTCCCAATAGTGTTTGAGATCTATTCTATTGTTAGCCCTACAGAGTGGGCATTCTGGTTTTTGTTCATGTGGTACTTTTTGTTTCATTTTTTTTTTCCTGCATTTAGACACAAAATGACCCTGAACAATTTCTTTTTAGCTTTTTTTAAATTATTGTAGTTCTGTCAACACCCTGTATGGACTGTGATACTTGGTAAGGGTCAGGGTCTTCAAAATCAATAACTGAATGTTTTTTGCTCTTCAAGTGTTTTAATGTTAAAGGTTTGAACTTTATGATTAAAGATCTGCTTCAAAGGAAATCCCTATCTGTGTCTGAAGTCTCTTATGTAATCATATTTTTGAATGGACATTTTTAAATGACTCTGTAAATTAAAAGGCTTCAGCACTTTTATAGAGTTAATCAAAGCATTTAAATACAGAAGAATAAAGTAATAAGATATACTTGTTCTATCAGTCCTTTAGAGAATTACTTTTACCTTCTTAATATACCTTTTCTTGGGCCTATTTCTCAAGTACAATCACAGCTTTTGTCTGGCAGCTTACAACAGTGACCAGCCTCCCATTAATTTGCGGTTATTTTACAAGCCACACTTGTAATTTGTAACTTGTAAATCCAGATCACCTCAAGTCCACTCCTGTCTTAGTTTCTTCTCTCAGAAGCTACTCAGAATAAAGTATTCCCAGGCCTCTGCTGCATGGATGGAGCCAAATTAAGCTATCACAGTAATGACAGGCAAAAATGTAAGGAAGTCTCTGAGAAGGTCTGTATGAACCTCAAATGACTGCCCACCTTATCCCAAAAACTGTTAGAAAACAACTATAAAATTCATACACCCATGCAAGCCAGAACTGCAGATGTAGATGTGACATTTTTATTATTATCTCTGAAGGCCTAAATTATGAGGATTTCTTATTCCCTGTGGAAGGGCCCCTTGCTTTCCCTGGGTGCCTTGAGTTAGAGAGTTTGAATTTCCTTTCCTTACTCTCTTCTCCTCCTCTTTGGAGAGAGCCCTGTGGCCCTGCCAAGGGGCTCTGTGATTGTGCCATCAGAGCAAAAGTGCTCATGTACACCCATAATAGGGAGTGACTGTGACTATCTATAGAAATCTCTGCAAACAGCAAGAATAAATCTGTAAAACAAAAACTAGATCAACATGCACATAATTCCAATATGAATCATCTATATTTAGGAAAGACTAATATTTAGGGATTTTAATTTTTTTTTTAATAAATTATGAACTATATTTCAACCTTGTGCTCAACAGCAGCAGTAGTAAATATATTACAGCACTTTCTGGTGATCTGTTGGACTAATATATGCCTAAAATCTTGGGCCCAGAATATTTTGGTTTTTTTCACCTTTGCAAAAAAATTGTAAAGAAGAAAATAGTTCTAGGTGATATCTATTTCTTTAAACACTAGTAACTAGTAATTTCTGAAGTCTACAAAGTTGACATTTTCAGCAATAGTCCATTGACTTTTACTGCCCTTAAAATTACTCAAAATAGAAAAGGTCCTAATAAAACATTATCCCTTTCCTTATCACCATCTTTATTGATTATCAAAAGTAAGTAATATATACTTTATTTCCTTTCTATATCACATATAGAGTTATAAAAGATGACGGACAAGTTTCAGTTAAGGAAAACATCTAGTAAACTGTATGTGAAGAAAAACATCAAACTGTCTTACCCAGCCTCTGCAGAGTAAATGTCTGAAAGTAAAGGTAATGTCTGTAATGCCTGCAATTACCAAGGAGGAAAAAAAAAAAAAAAAGCTAAAAAAAATGTGCAAAGCATCTAAAAGATCTCCACTCACTGTCACTTCTACATGTGTTTTAAGTTATTGCACAACTGTGTCACAATTCTTGAACATCAACAAGCAAAATCTCTCTTTCCTGGTTTGATTGATGGGCAATAAGGAGACCCAGGAGATGAACTTTGCTCTGAGGTGGTGATTTACGTAATCAAACCAGAAATAGTATGGACAAGTTCTGAGAATTTGAACAACACTGTACATGCAATTAAGAGCTTGGAGTGACAAAAAGGTTTTTTCTTGTGAAACTGTTGAAAGCCATTCTCTGAAAAATCGGATTGGTTTGGCTGCTTCTATGACAGTAAGTATCAAGATCAGTCTGCTTACAGAGGGCTTATGAGATGAGGCAACAAATCACATTCTGCAAAAGAAGTCATCAGCAACCAAGTCAGAATGGTTTATGGAAAAGTCATATACAAAATATATACACCTGCCAGTAAATAACTTCTTCACTGAGCTGGCACTTTTCTAAATTACAAATTAGGGATTCATGATCCTAATAAATACAATATACTACTGGTTGACAGGTTTCACAGCATTTTATGTTTCTGAAAGAGATTTATAGGTATATAATGAGGAACAATATAATGCAGGTGCTATTAACTTCACTAAAAGCTATGTGCAAAAAAGGAAAAGCAAATCCTTTACATCTTGATTAAACAGAAATTACCAAAGCATTTTGTAAAAGTTTTTTCTTATTTACTGTTTTTTTTAAAAATGTCCCTATTTCAAGGTAATTTCTAAGCAGTGTAATTAATGTGGTGCAGTTCCCAAATTGCTTAATGAGTAGTGTGTTTAAAGAATATTCTTTAAAGTTGATGGCTATTTCCTATGTCCATTCAGACACAGCAATTTCTGAACTGCAACGATAGTTTTGAGAACTTGTTGCAGATGTTTCCAACCATTTTCTGCCAAATGCAAATTCAACTACTTGAATGATTGAATTATCAATGCCAATCTTAGCTGATACTACTGTTAAAAGATTAATGTTCTAAAGAGAGAATCAGATTACTACTAGCATTCTTTTAACATCACTTTAGGAACACTCTAAATCCCCTTCCATGGAACAGAATGCTTTTTAAAATCTATATAGCACATTTAAATAGATTTAGCCTTCCTCACAATATGGTTACAGAGTATCTAGAGCTGTGGTGGATTGACCCTGGCTGGATTCCAGGCACTTACCAAAGCTGCTCTGTCACTCCTCTCTGCAAATGGACAAAGGAGGGTTTATGAGTTGAGATAAGGACAGGACTCACTGATTGCCAATTAGGGCAAAACAGACTCAGCTTGGGGATATTAATTTACCACTAACAAAATCAGAGCAGGTTAATGAGAAGTAAAATATATCTCAACAACACCTTCCCCTAACCTCTTCCCTGTTCCCAGCTCTACCTCCTCCCGTCTGCAGTGCAAGAAGATGGGTCCAGAGATCCCTGTCAGGACTCTGCTCCAGCACGAGGCTCCCACAGGTTCACAACCTCTTTTCGAGCAGCCATGGGCATCTTTTGGGTGGATTCTGTGTGGGTCTCCTCCATGGGCTGAGGGTGGATCTCTGTATCCCCAAGGCCTCCATGGGCTGCAGGGACACAGCTGCCTCACCATGGGCTGCACCAGGGGCTGCAGGAAACCTCAGCTCTGGCACCTGGAGCACCTCCTGCCCCTCCTTCTGCACCGACCTTGGTGTCTGCAGAGCTGATCCTATCACATGCTCTCACCCCACTCTTCTCTGGCCACTATTACATCTGCACAATGACTGTTTTTTACTTCTTAAATACATTCTCACAGAGGCATCACTATAATTACTGCTTGGCCCAGCCTTGGCCAGCAGAGTGTCTGTCCTGGAGCCAGCCGGCCTTGGCTCTGCTGGACATGGGCAGCTTCTCAGAGAAACCACCCTTGGAGCACCCCTGCTACCAAAACCTGGCCATGCAAACTCAACACAAAAGTTAAATTCTATCTTAATGGAGTTATAATACTACATTAATGCTGCATAGTCTCAGAACAAGTTCTAAAACTACAAAAACTAATTAAAAGCAAGTCACAAAACAGCTATTTAGGCTACTCCTTGTTGTCATTAAATAATTCTCAAGTATCTGACAACTCATAAACTACCGCAGGATAACAATACTTCCTAAAAAAAAGAAAGCTACCCACAACATCCAACATAAGCTCTTAAATAATGATGATGATGATGACAGTGACAAATCCTGAAATAACTTTTGCATCTGAAAGTACCACTAAACTCTACGTGATGGCCTACACACCTGAAGCCCTTCATCCATAAAAACTGCCAGCATTAAAATTCATTAGGACAAACTGTTGGAAAAATGTATTTTTTATTGATATTTGGAGTTTGAATTTACTTTATTATTATAAATCATTTATTGATTTATAATAATAAATTAATCATCATTTATTAATTAATTATCATTTATTGATTATTGAATTATTGATTTTCCTTTTATACAGCTCCAAAAATACAGGAAAATTCGGGAATTATCATGAGCTCCACACTCATGATTTGGACAAACAGGATCTAAAATGAATCAAACATGCTGGCTTATAGCTAAAGCTGTATTTGGTATACAATGAAGAAGTATGATTCATGTATCAAATTATTATAGTCATTGATGCAACCTTTCCCTATTATAACCTATAAATGTGTGACTAATTACGCATAATCAGATGACAAATTCAATCTAGACAACCTTAATGTATTGATATCTAAGATATCTAAAAAAACAGCAAATTAAGGACCTTCACTGTCTTCTTCATTCAAGCGATACTAAAGAGCTTCCAGAGCAAGAAACTAGAAATCCTGTGTGATCATCTTCCTGCTGAAGTCCCTATAACAATCTGAAACTATTATTATTATTACTGACATAAAATTCTGTTTAAAAGATTAAAAAATGGTAGTCATATAATAAAGACTTAGGAACATATGCTAGTGACAGAATCTTGTAAGGTCCCACAATAATTCTAAGTTGATTTGCAATATAGTAGATCTATGAAGACGAAATAAGTAATACAAAAATAGGTGCAAAGCTTTTACCAATCTGTCTCCTTCAGGAATGAATTCTAGAGTGAAGATAAGAACTGAGCTCCCTGCATTTTTAAAGGTAGATGCTGCACACTTCATGTCAAGCTGCAGATCTGTGAGCACAGACTGCAAAGTGAAGCAGCAAGCAGTGACTTAATGCTAATTTGATACATCAGAGTTGAGACAGCATCTAAGACTTGTTTGACAAGACACACTCAAAATACAAAATGATCAAACTGAAATTGTCTCAGTTATTTTACGAGCAAATCAGGTCTCTGAATGTTGCAGAATATCCTTTACAAGGGGCTGTACCATCAGAACAGATTAATTAGATGAAAAGTAGAAGGACTACAGGGAATGACATCCACACAGGTGAAAGTGGGCTTGATCAAAGAAATACAATGGTATCATGACGTCCCTGAGTGACTACATCTTACTTTATTAAGTGTTCCCATAGCATGGCATGATCATTTTTGTACTTTATTTCTGCTTCTCAGAACTGAACAAAGTTCACCCATTTTGTTTTACAGAGTCAAGCAAATATAATCTTCAGTTCTGATCTGCCTAAATTGCCCTTTTGCAAGTTTGAATGATCCAAAAATCCTCAAAAAATAAAAAAAAGAAGTCAAACTTGTCATATTTTCTTTACTTATCCACTACTCAGTGCATAAATTTGCATAACTATGAGACTCATCTGTGACCCAGGACTGGACTGCAGCCCTTAGATTGTCTCATTTTGATTTTGGATAGTGTAATTAAATTGTCAAACAAAGGTCTAGTGCTTTTGAAATATGAGAAGGAAATGGGGACTGAAAGAAAGGGAAATGAAAAGAGAGAGACAGCCAAAGTGTATTAATAATGAGGATATAAATAATGTAAGATTTGTCCAGAAGAAAAGGTATCATAGCTATTTTAATTTTTATAAGCTCTCAACTAAAATAGAATATAAAGCAAATCAAACTAATTATTTAGACAGAACAAAATCTCACATTATTTCAGACACTTTGAACTGAAATAATGTCACCTGAATAAATGCACCAGTAATGCCACTGGATTACCCTATTATGGGGCCACAGAAGAATGAAGGTTAGGGAATATGAAGTACGGGATGAAGTAGGCAGCTTCTGCTCCAATGGAGGTGGAGTAAAGTGAGCATGAGCTTGGTTATGCCACATGCTTTGAGAATGCAGATCAACCCCTTTGGTTGGCAGTTTTCTGGCTAAGCCAGGCAGGCAAGCAGAAACTATCTCCCAGTCTTTCCTGATTCAGACCTGGTTCTTAAGTACGATCCAATGTCAGGATGAAGGGTTTGGATCTTAAAGAAGCTTTTTACAGTTGGAGATCTCCAGGAAGTGACAGTTGTCCTTCCTGCAGGTTCAATCTCCAACACCCATGCCCACAAACACGCTGTAGCTGGTAGTAATGCTTTCAAGATTTTGCCCAATGTTGCACAGCTTTGCTGTGAAAGCAATACATTGGTATTTTTTCCACAGAACCCTTGCTTCTACAGCAACTTTGGAGAGGTTATGTCAATTAGCATTTTTTTTTCATGCCAAAACCCAGCCAAAAGAGGATAAAAGCAAGCTTGTATAGCTGCATATGGGTGACAAACCAGACATATGGAGTGTGAAAAAGAGAAGTGAAATCATTGAAGAAGAGCTAGCAGATAACTCTTCATACAAAATTGAGCCTTTTTTTTTTTTTTTTTAAACAATGAAAAGTAAAAAATGTGTTGATATTTTTCTAGATGTAATCTGTAGCATCCCAGGTTTCTAGAATTCATTTAAACAATCTCATTCAGATATTTTGACTTTACTGACTGATGCTTATGCCTTCAGTTGCACTTAAATCTGTATTGCTATTAATCATGTACCACAATAACCAAACCAAATACATACAACTTCAAATATACAATAAATTCTTCATATACAGTCTTCCTTATTCATATTTTCCTACATACATGTGCCTTCAATCTTCAAAACCGACTATTCAGTCTCACTGATATCTGACACATGGGCTAAGTTCAAGAACAATTAGTGTTTTAAAATTCTATGTTTCCTAAGGGTAGCAAGCAAGCTGAAATTTTAAAAATATGAATTAAAGCTCAATTTTAGACAGACACTTGGAAAAAAATGTATCTCCACACACCCCCCAAGCAACTGAGCTGTTAAATTACACTTGAAGCAACTACGTCTTCATAAAAGCTGTGGGTAAAAGAACTACAGTTCATCATACAGTATTTTAAAATAATACACTTAAGTACTGCTGCATACTAAAATTGCTTTTCAATTATCATAATCTTATGCCTCTAAGAAAGTAAAATAAAGACAGGAGTTTTCACTGTCAATCCATGGTAAGGCTAGTGTCTTAACAAGATGCAAAGATTTACATGCCGTTGTCCTGGTTTCGGTATTATGTTGTTGCAGAAACCTTCAGGGGACAAGGTTGCCTAGGATGCTTCACTCACAAATTAAATTAAAATGCTTTTAAGTTGCACCAAGAATTGATGGGAGAAAATAAAGAGGCATTTTCCTTCTCAGTACACAAACTTTTTTTTACTGAGTAATATTTAGTGCAAATAGAAGGAAAAGAGTTTTCCGGTCTGTATCTTCAGTTCAATTCTGCAGAACAGACTTGATACAAAGATTGGCAAGACTCACTTGAAAATCTGAAAGACCTGCAAGACTGAAAGACTGAAAACATTTTCCTTTACCAGTTTTCAAGATCTGCAACTTTATGAAACCCCTTCTGCACAAATATTTTCCATATTCATTTTGTTTCTTATGCCACCTTGGAAAAGCTGCCTTTCTGACTCATCGTGCTGTTTCCATTTTTCCAACAGTTTGTATATTCACTTGGGACTGGTCTGCAATTCATTCTAAGCAATATATTTAAATAACAGGGAGATCTGAACATTTTCAATTCTTTTTTAACTTTTTTACATCTGACTAAAATGAGCTGTCTATTAAAGTGGTAGTCTACTGGGCTCACCTCTATCCATGTTACGTGTCTCATAAATATTCAGAAACTTGTTTTGATGTTGAAAATTATTTTATTGTTTTTGTGTTATCTCACTGTCCTTGAAACAAAAGAGTGCATCATACTTGCAAAGAAGTTTTCATATATTTTCTACCTAAAGTATTGCATTCACTACACATTAGAGGATCTGAATTATTTCAATTTAATTGACACATAATTCTCAGAAGTGCTTAGATAAAAGATTAGTTGGGTTTTTTTTGAAACAGTGTCTTAAACGATAAACTTATGAGGACTTGCATCTTCCCAGAGCAAAGTGCAAAGATTCATATCAAAGCATTTTTGTCAAGAATACAAGTGCAATAAAGTACAAGCTAATACTGGTCGAAAGTTAAAAAAAAAAAAAAAAATTGAGATATTTTGAAGATAATTTCAGTTTGCAGTGTATTAAAATGGGGTTTTAAATGATTTTTAACTGTAAAATAAAAAATTAAAATCCACATAATTTTTCAATATAATTTCCTTCAGGCACTTAAATGCATTACAATAAAGTCTATTTACTTTGCAAATTATTATTATGTACTGTAAATTCCGTCACTGGAAGGAGAACTTTGATAAGCATTCAGGAACAAATAAATGGTAAGAAAAGAAAAAGAGCATCTAAAAATACTAAAATTAAAATTTAAAACCACGAAACATTCTACCAACAAGGAAGCTAATGAGAGACTATATTCTCTTAAAACATATCAACAAAGAAACTTATATTGCCCAGCTTAAATATACAGCACTTGAGAAGGTTATAATTTCAAGACGGTTTGTGAGCCCATACAATTTGTGAGGTACTCAATCACATTCCTTCTCTGTGGACACTCTCAAAAAACACTCAAACACATGCAAATACTGCTAGTTAGGAGAAGAACATCTCCCAGGGTATAGTGCAAGAGTACTGTGGGGAACCCCACACAGTTTAAGAAGTTCCCAAAGCTTCCTTGACATTCCTTTCCTAGACTGGGAATCATGCTAGATCACCAGTTACTGTCTAACTATTAAATTATGTCTCAGTCACTACAGAGAAAAAATACATTTGTGCCGTCATTTTGACAACCAGTTCTGTAAAAAAATCTCCATGTTAGGCAGCATTTTTCATTTATTTCTCC
Source organism: Polioptila caerulea (assembly GCA_013397295.1). Lineage (NCBI taxonomy): Eukaryota > Metazoa > Chordata > Aves > Passeriformes > Certhiidae > Polioptila > Polioptila caerulea. Next base: position 115,024 of record VYXF01001425.1, read on the forward strand.
CTGTAAATTGTATGTGTTAACCTTGATATAAAGCTTAGCAGAAAAGTGGAGACTTGCTTTTACAGTTACACAGAAATACGAAAATTTATTTTCAGAGAATTTGCTCTTTCTCAGGAATTAGGTGATTGTTCATGTATTTATTTACATAGGCATGGTAAGAATATAGAATTAAAATGACAAAATCTAATGCGAGCAAATTTGCACTACAAATGCAAAGTACTGGCAGCTGAGAGAAACCTACATATGTTTTTTTCTTTCAGTTCGTAAGTGTTTACATGCAAACCTGGATATTCTCAAAAGAACAGAAAGTTCTATCAGTGGTAAACTGTTGGCATTTCCTAGGCACACTGGTGCATAGCTGGCTCGTCATCTAACAGTACAGAAAGAAATAGTGAAGACTAAAAACCTGTTTTATTCAGTAGATGATAAAAAGAAAAGAGACAACACCATTAGGCAAATGTACTCATGGCAATAAACAGCACTTTACTGACAAGTTTAAATTTTGGACTTAAAGGATGTACTCGCTGTTTTGACAATATAGGATAAATTGTATAAATGAAAATGCTGAAAAGAAAGCAAGACACATGGGAAAAAAATGCTAAAAAATCATTCCTCACAAATAAATAAATTTAAGATAGATGCTAGTTACTGTGTGCCAATCCAGTGGAAACATAAAAAACTCTCCTGAGACCCATGTGAAATTATATTTGGATAGTCATAAAAAACTGAGAATAATATTTTGTCTTCACTCATCTTCTATAAGGTTCACTATAAATAAATTTTTAGAATTTATTTTGTTAAGTTAAGAAATTTAAATAAGTCAGTTAAGACAGTTTCACAGGTTACTTCTTTGATATTACATAAATCCCAAAATTTTTGTGTTTTCCATGATTTTTTTTAAGAGGACAAGTTATTCTGCTTGGTGCAACACTACTCCCAGGTCAGATCTCTTCATACTGTTCAATTTATTTTATTTAACTTGCATTTCCTTAACAGATCTGAAGCTAACTTTCCTTCCATTAAAGTCAATGGTCCTTTGGCACTAACTCCTAACATCAAAAATAAGAGTTGTAGTGTAACTCAAAGCAGCTTTTGAGAACAATTTGAAATAATTTATGTTTTGTAATTTATTGGTACATGGCCATTTTTTCCCATTGAAAATTTTATTTTATTTTATTTTATTTTATTTTATTTTATTTTATTTTATTTTATTTTAAAAAGCTTAAACACTTCATCTTACCTTATGCAAAACATGGTAAATTACAGGTGTTCACTGAGAATACTACACAAAAAAAGACAGCTCCATGGACAATTAATTTTTAAAGTCCTGTTTTGAAATAATGTGTATGATAATATATTTAAAGTCTACCTCATTGTTTGTAAGTACATCTCACAGTCAATACTGTTTAAATGTAGAACAAAAATTTATCTTATATTATATTTTCTTATGGGAGATCAGTGCAGAGCAGTCTGCACATAGCACTTGCTTGGAATTTAAATATTCTTATCCACAAATTTCTACTATCTCAACAGAATTCAATGGCTCTCTGCTGTTAGATTAGGACTTGATTTGAGTGTTGATGATGAAGCTTTACAGCCATACTGCAAAAATGACAGAGGAACTATTTTTTTTATATAATATTTTGAAAATTTATGACCAATTGTATGAATAAATTCTGAATATTTAGGGATTTTCATTTTAAAATTGTGAAATATCAAATTACTGCAACAATATTTTAAAATTCAAAACCATACACATTTTAAAGCTACTTCTACATGGCTATCAATTACCTTCTAAAACCTTCTTTTCCTCTGCCTGCCAAGAAATAAGATACCATCCATGTTTTCCAAAGGTATTGTGTAACAGCGTTGTTCCTGATTATTTATTATTAGTTACAAAGAAATCATGACATCTCATATATGATAGAAGAGTTTCAAAAAATCTCCACTGGATAAGGGAAAAAAGTGCTTTGGATAATATAGTAAACTGTGATTTTACACATTTTAGTACATCTGTTGTGAAGTGGCACGGGTTATTACAGAATAAAATACTTCTTTTACTGCAAAGACAGTCCCTAGGGACCTGCATATTCAATACTCTCTTTGCAATATGGTATTTTCTCTTTATGAAGCATGCTTCCACATTGTCTTTTAAAAGTTAACTAAGAAAAAAGTGTCCTTTTATGCAGCATAAATATAGAGAGCACATTTTTACATCTCTCAGGTTTGTGCTTTGATTATTCAAGTAAAAGAGAATGTTCCACAGGCTTAGAAGCTGAATCCTCTGTCTGGCACTTTGACCAGTTTAGTATTGTGTCCAGAACTCAGCAGTAAACAGTGCCATTTGGTTCATCTGAAGGCATTAGAAACAAAAAAATATTACAAAATTGCAAAATACTGTTTTCTCTTCCTGACCCAGTTCTAAGTACGTGTAGAAAAAAAACAAACTGAAAATTCTCCTCTCAGAGCAACATCTGAACAATGCTTTCCTTCATGGTCTCTCATAAGGCTGCAGAATACACATGTATGATTACTGTATTAAGCTTCATCTACACTTTTAACAGATTCTTCAGATTATTTTCTATTTCATTATTAATCAAAAAATATATTTTCCTGAAAACAATTATATATATATATATACACTCTTCTCCAGAACATCATAATTGCCATATCAGTTGAGATTTCTGCATTGAAATTCTCATGTTTTTATCAAGAGAAATACTTTAATACCCTCCTGTCACGGTTTAACCCCAGGCAGCATCCAAGCCCCACATAGCTGCTTGTTCACTCCACCACCAGTGGGACTGGGGAGAGAACAGGAAGGCTAAAAGCAAGAGAACTTATGGGTTGAGATAAAGACAGTTTAATAGGAAAAACAAAAGCCTCACAGGCAAGCAAAGCAAAACAAGGAGTTAATTTGGCCCAGAAAAGCAGGGCCCCACTGCACATAACATGGGAAGACAAAATTCCATCACTCCAAATGCTTCCCATTCTTCATTCTTCCCTCCACTTTATATACTGTTCATGATGTCCTATGGTCTGGAATACCCCTTTGGTCAGTTTGGGTCACCTGTCCTGGCCATGCCTCCTCCCAATCCCCCAAGCACCCCCAGTCCCCACACCAGTGTGGCAGTAAGAAAAGCAGAAAAGGCCTCTGTGTAACCCCTGCTCAGCAATAAAAAAAATATCTCTACATTATCGACATTGTGTTCAGGACAAATAAAAAACATAGTCCCATACCAGCCATGGTGAAGAAAATTAACTGTACCCCAGCCAAAACCAGCACAGCTCCCTAAATCCAAGAGGAAGGACCTTCTACTTGCCTGCAAGTATCAGTTATCGACAACTTTCTCTTTCTGGTATCCAGTGTATTGAAGGGTGTAAGTTATCAACTCAGAGACGTTTTTTTAACCACAGAAGGCAGAGTAGCAGTTACAAATAAAGAAAATAAACATAGCGTTTTATGAATGGCAGTGAAACAGCCACCAGCAGCAGTTAAAACAGTGAAGCAGCAGCATTGTCAAAAACATCTCTATCTGTTCTGATGTCCTTATTATTGCAGAATCAGTGTGTCTCCAAAAGAGGCCTCTCCCTATTTGTTGGTTGGACCTGTAGGCATCTAATACTTCTCCAATATGCTTCGTTCATGCTTTGAACAAAGGACACTGGTCCAGGAACAGAACTGAAGTTTAGTTGAAAGCCTTCTACTCTGATCGGCACTCTTCAGATATCTACAAATTTGCATGTTTGCTGTTGTTAATGAAATGGCAAATGGTTGTTGTTTCTAACACTCACATCACTTGTGGAATGAAGAGGTCAAGGAGAAGCCAAAACAAATGTGCAGGCAGGCTCAAATGCATTTTTACATGGGTTGTTCTCTACCTCTGACGTCTCCACTGACACAAATGCAGGAGACTTCAACTTGATTTATTGTTTTGATTTATAGTCAGGAAATTCTCATCTAGTTTTCACCCTGAGCTCCACACATACCCTAGACTCATCTATGAAGAGATCTCACACAGTGCTTTCAGCTTTTAAAAAATTTAGTTAATAAAGATATTGTACTGTGCAACCTATTCCCCATTTCAAAACAGCAGTCCTTATTTATGGAATATATTGTCTGCCACACTAATACTTACAAGCAGAGGAAGAATTAGGTTTTGGGGGTGTTTGGCAGAGGTTGAGCTAATAGTGTTCAAACTTTATAGCATCTTTGAACTGTAGAGTACATCTCAATTCTGAGTGCCTCAGATGGATTTCAGGGATTTAAGATATTTTAATGTTAATGCTTTTCCTTTATTTATAATTTTTCCAAGAGTTTTTATACATGCATCTTCCTGCTTTGGGGATGCTGAACTAAACCAAATAGATTTGCACAGCACAGTCATTTAACTCTTCGCATCAGTAAGTGCTCTTCTGAACAATGGGGATTTTGCTTTCATCAATGTGTAAACCAGTTGGGATATTATAAGCACTATTTCCTTCATTATAACCTTCAACCTCACATGATGATGATATCATAGATGTAATCTAAATTCCTCTTTGATTACAGAAATATGTGTTTTTTGAGGGGTGCATGGATGTATACATATATGTGTGAGCCTGTGTCCATGTATATGTGTATATTCTCTAATTAAACTAGAATTTCATATGTAAGTTTTCGGTAATTCTATCATCAAGGTTTTAAAAGCAGCCTGAAGTTAGTAAGTTTCCTAGTAGAAGGAGGCAGAAAACTGAAGCAAAATTGGTCCATTAAGCACTGTTTGCAGAAGATAATCAGTTCACCATATCATCCATTTCTCATTACCACTATTAAAAGGTTTTAGGTCTAATTAGGGCAATAATAAGCACATTGAAACATACTTGCTTTGTACATGCTTTTCATTCAATACTAAAAGAATAAATTGTAATTCCATGACAGATCCAAGCTCATTGCCAATCATTTTTCTAATGAAGTACTAATACTGTCAGAAGTCGAGTAACAGAATTTTGACTATCAAAAAGATTAAGTAATAGAATTACAGCATCAAAAGTACTCAAGAGACAAACAGAATTATCTGAAATGTATTTATATTTTAAAAGGCTTGATTGCTCATTACCAAAAACATTTTTCTGTGCCCAAAAGAAAATTTTACTGGTGTCATTTTAGTACTCAGCTTAAATTGCAAAATTTTATTTATATAAGCACTTTAACTCACCAGCTGTAGCTGCTAGTAGGCCTGGTTAAAGTAAGTAAACCCCAGGCTTTAATACTACTGACATAGGGCTTACCTTTCAAAAGACTGATTAAAGCTTTCAGGTTTGGGTTATTTTCAGTAAGATTCAATTACCTTAAATTTAAAAAGAAGCTCAGCTAAAATAAAACCAAAAAAGGTGTTTGCTAATTAAAAAATACATCCTTCATCCCAAACTTTTTCTACAGAAAAAAAGAATTTCCCAAGGGACCAGATGTATCTTTCACTATTGTGATTTTGTATGTTGTGGCTTTTCCCCTCCAAATAATGTATTTTTCAAGCAGTGCAAAAGAATTAGTGCAGATGATTGGTTTTTTTTACAGTTCTCAACTGACAGCTCCAGCAAACGACTCTGAAGATTTTGTTAGGGGTTTTTTGGGTTTTTTTTTTCCACTTAAAGGATTTGATTTCACTTTTTCTCTCCTTCACAGTTCTTTGAACTTCCCTTGTGAGACCACTGAAAAAAACAGCTTTACCCTCAAGAGAAAAACATGTTATGCAAAATTCTCCTCTTTTTATTATCACTATGTTAACCAGTAACCTTCAGGGCAGATTCCCAACTAATCTAGATTCCATTTAAATGGAAAAAACCCATTTATTGAGAGTATACCATTTTTTTCTGTAGAGTGTCTACAGAATATCAAATATATCAAAGACAATGCCTTAATTTAGGAACATTGTATTTCTTTATTTGGCAGCTGAACAAAAGAACTAATAGTTTTCCTTCATTCATTCATTTTATTTCTCTGGTGGGTTTTTTTTTGTGCAGCATGAGTGATTCCCAGGTTAGATCAAATCTGTCATGCAGTTTTCACTGACCTACATACCTACTTTTACTGAAGTAAATGTTTGACAACAACAATTATAATCATAATCATAATTGAAATCATCATTCAAGTGTTGGAAAGATTGTTATCTAGCTTTTTTCAGTGTACGTTTGGTATTTTTTAACATTTAATTTCTCATTCTTTGCCACAAAAAACATGGAAATACAGTTGTTTAGCCACAGTAATATTGTGATCATTTTTAGGTGTCTCATTCACATAAGAATGCATTAAAAAAACCCAAGAATTTCTTGATTTCCAGTGACCAACAATTTGTTAACAACTCTTCTCTTGATATCTGCAAATGATAATGTTCCTGCCCTGGGTCCTATATGAAAGGTTTGTATTGGTATACAGAGAAATAGGGATATGGTAATTTGGTTTATTTTCCTTAATGAGGGGCTTTATCTCTTTGCAAAATATGCCAAACAAGTTAACTTCATCTGAAAGAGTCAAAGAATGAGATTACTCCTTGAAGTTTGTACTGAAATGTTCTTTCAAAATGATAGCTGAAGGCTACTATTCTGAAAATCACTATCAATAAAAACTAAGCTTTTCATCACAGATGAATTAGTATAACAATTCAAAATATTACTATTACAGGTATTTTTTGGCCATTTGTATTACAGTTTGAAACCTTTCAAGTTATTACTTAAATTATAGATTTTTAAGACAGCAATTATCATCAAGCTTTCAATTCCTGCTGCTCCCACATTTAGAATGAAACTACAACCCTAGATGTTTCAAAACTCATACGTATTACAAAGTGGGGATTTCAATCCAAATAATTCCCTTTCAAATCTTTAACTAAATAGTTTGCTTGAATCACCACAGTGGAGATGCAATAAGGTGGTGCAGCAAAGTATTAAGAGTAGGAAACATTCATTAACACTAATCACTTGCTGTAAATATTTGTCAACCGTGATCATGATCTGAAATACAGTAGTCAGCAGGAACAAAACAAATTGTGACTGCAGGGGTTTGGGGCTCTTCTTCCCATCAAGTCAGCAAGCCCATCTGCTGGTGGGCTGGGTTGGAACTGCTCTTTGAAGCTGCTGAGAAGTGTCCCTGGCTATAACTGCTCTGAGAATTGCAGTGCGTGCCTGCAAATGGCTGCATTTCAGAGCGGGGCTGAAAGAACAGCCACACATCACTCTGGTACCACAACTCCAGGCCACTGCTTTCCCAAACAAAATGCTGTAACAGCCGTGCACTATTTCATGATCCTGAGTGCTAGCCATGCTTCAGTTTTGTTGCAAACTTGACTCTTCTGAAAGACATTTTCAAAACAGTTACATAAACCCAAACGTTTAAAAAGGCTCAAAAATTCTGACTCTTGTGTCAGGGTTTGTTTTTTTTTTTTTTGCTTGATAGGAAATCAAAATGAAACTCATCTATACAGTTTCATGTTGAGATTTTGTAAGCATTCTGTATATGTAAGGCAATGAAAAGTATAATTTAGACTAATTATTCTTGACATTTTGGAATTATGAAAATACTGAACTTCAAAAGAAATTTTGCTTGTGTATACACCATGTGGTATCCTTAATGAGGATGAATGTAATTCTACAGCACAATAACTTCATAATTATTTTGTAATTAAAAGGTCTACTCCTCTGATGACTTGTACTTACACTTAACACATAATTAGATGTAATATAATTGATTACATAAAATAACAGAAACTGAAAGAAATATTAATGTGGAGAAGTATAAAAAAAATATGTATTTGAAACTACAGTTTTTTTAAAAAGAATAGTTTCAGTGGTTACTGTAAGATTTGCATTGATTGCATGCTGATGCTTGTGTTTAAAGTCTTTTTTGTACAGTGAGATAATTCCTTCATCACATCATGAAGTTTTCTTCTTATCAGAAGATGAAATTAGGATATCTCCTCACTGACTCCCTTCTCTTTTGCCATACCCTATCCCTCAAAACACTTGAGCTGTCCATCTAAGATGATAGCCTGACTTTTCCAAGTACATTTCTTTTAAGCATCAGGAAACAAAGACAGCTGTTGCCCACAGGCCCCCTTGAGACAGGGATTTCTGGTCTCCACATAACTTCCTGCGTGGACATTTTTGTGCTGTGACAGCAAGCACTGCTCCTCTATGCACCACGTTTGGACAGTGAGCATGTGTCCATTAAGGAAGGGCTCTGTCCCTAAGGATGCACTACTCTATATCCTGAAGTGATGACAGATCTGGATGTCTCTGTGGCAGCAGGATAGCTGGTGCCTCTGTGGATCTTCTCTAAGACATCTATCTACTCCTACTGCTCCTTCAAATCCAAATTTTCTCATTTCTTTCTTCTTGCACGCACTTTTTTTAGAAGTTTCACAGCCACTTTTCTGAAAACAAATGAGGTCTACCTCCTGAGATCTGGAGTACCACTCTCTTCCAGAATAGCAATGTATTTGGGCCTAACTTGATGTCCTGATTTTCTGTTTTGGGGAAGTTTTCCAGTCTCAGATAATAGCAGTTCTTAACTCAACCAACCAGAGAGCTATGGAATCTTTTAAACATAAATACAGGTGATTCTGTCCACATTATTAAGGTACATGACTCATTTTATTGGCATTGCTTGTATCAAGAAAAACAATGCAAGCCAAAATATGACATGGCTGGGATGGTACAATCACCTGTACCAGGGTATGTTGGTAAACTTTTGCATACGCAGTCATTGTGAAGATGAAGAGATTGATTTTGAATCACACATATTACAGAGTCACTCAAGGGAATAATAAATTGCTGTTCAAGTGGCAGCACAGTCCCTGGTGAGAGGCAGACTGGCCACACACAGAATATGAAAACTTTGGATCAAGAATGGACAATCTTGGAAAGCACTTTGAGGAAATAACTTGGGGATATTTTTGTTCCTTTTCAACTCACTTTTTTGCACAAACAGGAAGCAGAGACATAGTAGTAGAATTGCTTTAAGCGACAAGAAGATGAGAGAGGTTTTCCTGTCGTGTTTGCATAAGCAGATGGCTGTTCTTGATGTGTTTCATTGGGAACATAATCAGTGCATTGCAGAAGCATGCAAAGACACAACAAAAATGACAGAAGAGCAGCTGGGCTTTAGGACTGACATTACTGATGAAACTGGGGTGGCATGGCTTGAGATTTATCTGAAAGTCAAACTGTCAGGAGACTGTGAAGAACAGAGGCATGTAATTAAAAAAGCATGTGCTTTAACAAAGCAGATTTAAATGGGAATTTCACATTACAGGAATTTTTTTCATCAGATTTTTTTAACAAAACAAAAACAAAAGATAGAAAAGAGTTGTTCAAGAAAAATTGCATGATGCCAACATTTCTTGTTAGAGTTAGCTTCTTGTAGCATCTTGCTATAATACTGTCTGGCACTTGGATTATATATTGTTAGATGAATGGGTATAACATATACTTTCCCAAAAAGTTGATTTCCTTTCAATATGGATTATAGAATTTGTTCACATAATGGATTAAAATGGGAAGAAACACACAAAATCAAAATATGGGGTTCTTTCTAATTATTATAGCTGAACATTCACAGTGAAAAGAGTAATTAAGATTTTTACATCTTAAAAAAAACACCCTGATACTTTGGCATGAGTGTGCTTACCAAAATGTTATCTTTAAGCTACCTTATGAAAGCATTTCAGTCAATATGTCATGAAAAAAATCAATGTGCTTATACCATCTGCAAACCCTCCTTTAGAACATAACAACAGTTCAAGCAGAAGTAACTATTATGCAAACCAGAAGCAAATAAAAAAGAAGGCAATTTACAATGGCAAATTAAAATGAGATCACAGAAATTTCATCTTCACACAAAAAATATTTAGTTGTCTTCTAAATGACTTACAAAAGTATTCAGAACAATTTGATTTATAATTCTGTTCTGAAATTACATAAACAAAAGATTAATTTAAACATCTTCTTTGCAAGTGTCTCTCTGAAAAAGCACATTATGTTTCTGTTTCCTGTTTAAAAATTCTCATTGAAGGCCCCTTCATAGCCTGACCATTTTACTACCCCCAAAACGCCCATTAGAACCAAATAACACTTAGATAAATTTGTGTGTGTACATTTTTCATTTGTGTCCACTACAGCAAAGTCCATCTTAGGAAAATTAATGCAAATTGCAAATTACAGACAATGTGAGAACTGCAAGGCAACACTCTTAGCACACTTTACCATGCTTAATCTCACTGCTAGGCAAAATTAAGAATTCCACAGAATGTCTGTAAGCAGAGATTGAAAAATTGACATGATGATACTGTCAATTCAGTTAATATTAATGCTGGAAAAAAATATCAGGACATAACAGAGACTGAGAACTGTTTCTCTCTTCTCTTCCCCTCATTTCAGCTAGAATATAAATTACCACAGGAAGATCACATTTAAGCATGGACACAATAGGCAAACTTTGGAGGCATGAAAAAAGGTGGTTTTTAACTGAAAAAGAAATGACAGGCTCAGGATGGGAAGTGACAGTGGAGTCTGTGTCTGGTGGGGCAGAAGAACATCAAACCATTACCCAGCAGCAGCGCCCTCACAGCATTAGTGCCCCATTCCACCAGGAGGGCAGGCATGATCACAGCAGCACAGCTGAACAACTTGGTTTTTATTTAGGGCTGTTCTCACTCCTGCAGTAGCTTGGCTGTAATTCAAAAATGCTCTGATTGCAATTTTGTATAGATTACCCCATGACCAACAGGGTAAAACTCACAGAGCTATCCATTTATGCCTATGCCACAACATATATTCACTTCCCTGAGACCAGGCTTGCTCTGAAAAGTGCTAGAGAACTAACTGCAATTAGCACTTTGCTAAAGAGAAAGGAAAACTATCCAGATTATACAGTACATTTTTTCTTAAAGCTATGCAGCACCTGAGTTTTAAGAGCATTAACTTACTTTGTGTCATATTGCTCTAATTGATTTGACTTGCACCTGTGACTGCTGGGCACTTCTGCAGCCATAATGCTGACATTTCCTAACATTTGAGCATGTGGCTTTCCAGCCTTTCCAGACCCTGTTTACAGGAGTCTAATGCTCTTTTAAAAGTCACTTTTTTGCTGTATACAAACAAAGGAAAGTAAATGTCACATATGCTTTGTGAAACCATAATGAGCTCTGCACTAAATGTTAGATGCACTGGACGTTCAAGCTAATTATCAGTTGGTTTTGCAGGGTATATATACATTAACAAGTAAATTGGAGCAACAGAAGAGGATCAGCTAATCAAAACAGATGGCACTGTGGCCCTGCAATGATATATCTAGTACAGGAGTAAAGGAGTTTTACCTCAGGTGAGATGAGTCCAGTTCCCTGGACTGAGTGCTTGCACCAAGGACATGGGAATTGACTGATACAAAGGAAACATTGGTAAACAAAGGATACATTGGTAAACTCCACATTCTGACAAAAAGGGGTGGAATCTACTTGGCTTGCACATGAGTTAGACTTTTATGAAGGGGGCATGCTTTGAAGATTTTATTGCTTTCCTCTGAAAATACAAGCAGCTGTGTAACTCAGCTCTCTGATATGCAACATGTGGGGATGACCTGTGAGCTCTGGCCACAATTTCAGCTCTGCCTCAATGCAAGCAGTGAATATAGGCACCACCTCACAGAACCAATTGTGCAAGCAGGATGCTATTTTGTAAGTCTGTTTGACAGACATTCTGCAGAGGAATATTGATTTTTTTTTTTCTTCCACATTCTGAAGGAAATATATGACTTCGGACCTCCTTGCTTTCTCCTTTTTATTTCCCTTATCTTTAACGTACTCGAATTTCCCCTTGTCATTTTTGTTATTTCTTTAGTCCTGCAAATTGCCAGTTACCTGACTGCCTCCTTCCACTTCTCCTCCACTTTGTCCCAGTATTTGAATGAGGCTTCTACTCCACGCTGACCAGGTACCAAGCTAAGGAGCAAGAACAGGATAAACCTTCATTTCCAGGGACTGATTCCAGGGTCCCACAAGTGGGGCAGAGCAATTCACTTGTTCAACCTTGCTGCAGCACAGCCAGGGAGGTCTTGTAGTGGTGAAGGATTTGATTTTTGCAGTTGAGTTCCCAAGGAGACAATAAACTTAAGAAGACGACAAAAATGTTAAAAGGACTGGAATATTTTCATACGAGGAGGAAATAGAAAAACTAGGGCTCTTCAGCTAGGAAAAGAGCTTACTGAGGAAATTGTGAGGCAGATCTGGAAGATGATGAATAGCAGAGAGAAGAGTAAGGAACCTTCACTAGCAATGTGAATCCATATCAGTGTTTTGTTTTGATCTGGAGAGCACTTGAACCAAATATCCTCTTTGGTTCACACTACATAGGAGCTTCAATGCACATAAAATCGATTCCTTTAAAAGGAAAATAAACTGAAAGTTGCACTCCATGTACTCACCTAAAATAAGTCAGCCACTAACAGGTATGCATGTAAGTTGACTACTGTCAGCTCGATGTAAAATCCCCTCAAATGCTCATTGCAGGCTATCAGGTCATCAGCACAAATCATTTCATTCTACATATTCACTTTCATTCCACTGTACTACTTGCCAGGGAAGGCATATCCTATGGTGCAAAAACCAGAAAGCATCAAATCAAGCAGTGACTTTAAAAAGCAGATATTCTGTATTTGGCTCATTGGTACATTTCATTTGGGTGGCAAAATTCTATAAGGGTTCAGGAGTTATTGGACAAATAAGATGTCAGCAGAACATATTGACACAGATGCAATTTCCTGCTCGGAAAGCACCCAGATTGCAGACTATCAGCAAATCAAACTAGTGGACAGGTCATTCCATGCTTGTCACATTCCTATACCATTTTTGTCAAGCACATCACAAAGTCCTTTTCTCTTTCAAGCTCAGTACCCTGAATTCAGTTTCAATAGATGTGGGAGATTCATAGTTTCCTAGCTACTTGATTTGCTTAATGACCATAACTTGCAAGATGACTTTCCAGTTGTGCCTAGCAAAAATTTCCTAGCATCCTCAAGGCAGAGCAAAACACCATCCACCAAGTACAAGTTAAACAAGCTTTTCAGTGCTGGTGCATGACTCTACACACAGCTGAACAGCACCTTGAACACAGGCTGACATTTTGGGGTTGCTATGCTTTTATCAGCAATCATGGGACCTTTTCTCTTCTGAAAAAAGAACAGTTTTTCCCCAGGTATTTTTGCCTTGTTGAGGTCCTATACATGTTTAATCCTTGCGTGTGCTACTTTAGCATTTTGGTTTGGAATGGAAAGGAGAATTTTGAAGAGAATATTGCAGTCTTTGCACCTGTGATGCTTTGGTTCATGTCATGTGTCAGACAGCAGGCGCAACTTGCATTTCCTTCCAATTAAGTGAAAAGTTGCACTCCAAGACTTTACCTTAAGTATCTAAGACAAATACAGTCCACAGAACCATTACAGCCCAAGTAAAATAAATGCCCTGAAAATGCATATAATGCAAATGTTTGCACTCTACAGATCCACTCTTACTGGACTGCACTTATTGCTAACCAATAATGAGCTGTTTTGTTTCATTTTGACTTTGATAAAATTAAATGAAAGAAAAAATAAAAAACTCCAAAAGGCTCAAAATGAAAGCAGTGATAGGAAAGGTAATGATGAATGTTCTCTTGGCAATGCTAGAAGTCACAAATTTAAAAGGCACCACTGACAACCAGGGCCAGCAATTACAAATTACAGACAAGATCCCAAGGGAGCAATTAAGGCATGTGTGAACAAGCTGGTTGCAACAACCAAACATTTCCTAAACTTGAATCAAAGTTTGGTATACAAGTTCAGAAAAAATATATTTTATCTATACAAATTCAGTTTAAATCAAATTAATTCAATTTAAAATATGTTAAGGTTTGACCTAATCTTTTCATGTTGTTGCACGAGGAATTGAGAAATCAAGATCTATTACATATACAGGATTTTACACTTTTCATATCAAAAGGAACTCAGATTATAACTTCTCTGTAAGTGCTCCACAGCCAAACATGATACTAAAAAAGGTGTGGCAATATTACTTGACTGCCAATGCAGTCAATAAGGTGAAATTTGGTCCACATTTTAGCTTCCTTGGTCAATTACACACAGATTTCATGAAAGAAATCTGTTGAAATTTGAGAAAGATTGGTCACTATTGCTCCATAAGCAGTAGAAATTTTACATTGCCTGTATGCATTGGTAGGAATGCTAAAGTTTGTTCCACTTAAACAAATCTTCCAGTCTTGTAATTTAAACAGAAACTTGGAGAGATTTTTTAAGCCAGTTCAGTCTGAAAGATGCAGATTTATAGTGATTAGGTGCAGCTACGCAAACTCTAAGACTAGAAATAAAGCCTTGTGCTGTGGCCAGCAACAAGGGGAGGGAGTCTAGCACAGTTTAAATTGCCATGATTTTTGGAAGTTTGTCTTTAATGCCTGGTCCAGAATATAAATTTGCAGAGATGAAACACAGATGATTCATAACAGCCCCTTTCTCCCACATTCTTCAGATTCTGTCTCTTTCCAGCCTCCACGTTTTGCTTTATCTTTGTATTCTCGGATCCCTGGGACTCATTCTTTGTGCATGTCTGCAAAACATCTCCTACAGCTGGAGCTGAAGCTGTACTGACATAGAAGTGGGAGACTAACAGAGGTACAGAGGAACAAAGATACTGACAACTGAAAGGAACAAAGAAACAGGCACAAGTTAACCTGACTGCAATGTAAATCCCTCCATGTTGGGAAGAGGTTCCTTCACTGCTCAGTGGAGTGCTGAATACAGTTCTTTCTCAAACAGGAAGTGTAATATTCCTTTACAGCTGGAGGATGCAGTGTATTTAAAGCTGGATTCCACCCATGACACAAGATACATTAATTACACTCGATCAGCCTGTTCAGTTAAGTGTTAAAGACTGTTACTGAAAGCTTTAATTCTCCAATATTTGTTTGCTAAGCTCATTTGATCAAACAAAACCTCAGACTTCATCTCCTCTTGACTTACCCATTTAGCCAAAGTAATGCACAGGACATTAACATGATTTACTTTTAAAGTACAAATAAATCATATGCACTTGGGAGTCCAGATCTCAGGCTTCGCAATTAGCATGTGCACCTACTACAGAGAAACTGTAAGCGATGCTTTCAAGAATCTGATTGCTAGTTCTAATTTAGTAGCTTTATCTACTTCTCTTACTGTTTCAGCTCAATTGCTGCTTTTCCATGCATCAGAATCATTAGTGGTCACACAGAGACACTTGTCTCTGGGTTAAAATGTCTGCAAGCTGTCAAAGTGTTTTAGTGTAAACCTCTGTGACTGAATGTTTGCTCTCAGCATACAAGAGATAGGCCTGCCAATATTATTTACATACAATGATAAATGAGCAACATTACTCATTTTAACCTAAAGTAAGAAGTGCTTTAGGGATGCTAATTAAGAATTTTTTTCCCTATTGAGGTTTTCTGTTAAAGTGTTCTAGTTTTGTTTCTTTTTCTTTTTTTTTTTCATTTTTTCATATTAATTTTAGGCTTATCACACATGAAGAAAACCATATGCTTTCTCAAAAAAAGAAAAAGTCACTAACCTGAAAAAAGGGATTAAGAGAAAAATACTTTTGGATGTTTTAATCTGCAGCAAGAGGAGAGAAATAATTCATGCCAGCAGCAACCGCAGCTCAGGGATTTTTTCTACCACTTCAGAATATATATTAGAAATACTTTGTTCATTGTATTACAGATATGGTCTGTTTTGTTTCTTTTATCTTATTAAAGATACTTATGTAAAATTATGAGAAGAAAAACAGTTTGATGACGACTGAAAAAAGAGTCCCACATTTTAGAGAAATTTGGAAAAAGACATCCTTTTTAGAGACAATTGTGCCTTAATACTGTATTCCTTACCAAGGATATTAATGGTAAGGTAAAATATTTATTTCCAAGAATTTGTTTCTCCAGCTGCTTCTGTACCTCAACTTTTAATCAGGTTTGCAGCAGTGTAATTATTTCCACAGCCACCAGTTTAGGCATCACAAATAGAGGATTATGACTTCAGTCTACAAAAGAGCAGCAAGAAGATTAAGTTTTAGAAACACGTGGGGGAGGGGTCGTCTTATTTAATTTCCCTAGTACTAAAGAATACAGGAAAATAATAAAATACATACAATCATTAAACACTTTCTGAAGAAAAGGCAGGCAAGCAGTTTTTATGAGAAGTAGGATTATTTCCAACCAGTAATAATTCTATTATTTATGAAATCCATAGTAGGATTTAAGTTATACATCAGACACCTAATTTAGAGTCTATAGGGGTGCGTGTGTGTGTGGGTGGGGGGTGTATGGGTGTGGGTGTGTATGGGGGAAAATCAGGGTATAATAATGGGGGAAATGTAGGTGCCAGGCTGCACCTGAGACATCTTGCTGTGCCTGGGATATCTGCATGAGCTATCAAATAAGAGAGAAGACATAGGGGAGAGGTGTGACCACCTGAATTTGCACCTGAAGTCAAGCAGGATGTAGTAGGACATTTCAGCTGGTACCAGATACCTGAACTGAACAGAGGCTCAAAGACCAAAGTCCTGTGTTAAAAAAGGTGTTCTGGATTTTGCAGCATGTATCAGAAAAACCTGAGTATATATGTTAGGCAGGTGGATCAAGTCCCTGCAAGGAGGAGTTTGAATCACAGTCTTGCTCCTACCTTTAATGACAATTTAGAAATTTAGAGATATGCTTTGTTTCAGTGACTGAATGTCAGTTAAAAAAACCCAACCAAACAAAAATCCCCAAAAAACCTAATAACAACAAAAAATCAACAAAATGAAACCAACAACTTTTTATCAGGGACCTTGAGGAAGTTTCTGCCTGCTTTTAGAAAAAATTTTGATGGCTCTCTGGAGAAACATTAGTCCTATCTGAGCATGAAAAGCATCTGTAAGCTGGGGTTCAGATTTGGATTAAGGAGATACAAGAACACTGGAGATCAGTCTGCATTGATTTCCTAAGCGCTGCTGGAGAAATCAGAAGGGGTTACTGCGTTTACCAGGTACCTATCAGGCAGCTAACATTTTTAACAGAGGGTCAAGTAATCAGGTGAGAACAGAGAAAGAACTGAGGAGGGAATATCTGGCTTAATTAGATGTTGCCCAATTGACTGAATCTCAGGTAATTTGCCTCAGAGTACACGAAACACTGACTACAACAATGTCAGAAGCATTTGTAATTATCTTTCAGAATTTTGAGAGGACTATGACATTTCAGAAGATTTAAAAAGGTCAAGCACAACCTTTATCTCTAGAAAGTGGCAAAAAGAAGAGACAAGGAATTATAAACTAACTACTCAACTTATGTTCAGTACCGGAAACAATACTGGAAGAAATTAAGAATTTTAGAAACTTGAAAGATAACATGAAGATGGACAGCAGCCAACATGTATTTATCAAGAACAAATCCAATTCAATTTTCCTTCTAAGAGCGAAGCCTCATAAAAACCAAAATAGCAGAAAATACACTGACTTAAAAAATACTTTATGCATTGCTTCAAGACATATTTTGATAACCAAAAAATGTTACAGACAAATCTGTTGTAAGATATCAGTTTCAGAACTGCATTTAGGGAGCAGTTATCAATAGTTCATTGTAGGACTAGAAGGTATATGACAATCAGCAGATGTAGATACAGCACTACATCAATAGACTTCATACTTCATTGACAGCATAGTGACAGAGTAGAGAATATATCTATTGAATTCACAGGCATCAAAATGAAAAAATGACTTAGAAAACAAAACCAAAGAATTGACAAAGTGGTCTAAATGAAACAGGATGGGATTCATTATGGGAAAGAAAAACCTATGCAATGTTCTTCAGTGAGGCGGAATAAAAAGTTGCAAAAATACTGGATGGGAAACAAGTGGCAGGGTGGCATCTGTTAAAGGAAAAATTTAAGGCATATAATGAATTCTCAGGTGACAAAAAGCTGTCAACGCCAGCTGACTGGTAAAAGGCTATCATACTGAGACACATAAAAAGAAATATACAAGCCACATGGAATAATTCTTTTGGAAAGAAAGCCGGTTCTCTCTACTGAGTCTAGTTTTGGGCCTTGTATTTAAAAAAAGTTGGCCACTTACAGAGATCCTAGGGGCAGCCCCCAGATGTCTAATAATCATAACCTACAGAAACAACCAGATTTATTGTTCATAGAAGAAAAATTACTGAAGCTGGAATATAAGAATGATCTCCAATATTAAGAAGCAGTTGTAAAGAGAAAGGAAATAAGCTACTTTCCATGTCCTTGGTATATAAGAAAAGAAAAAATGGTACTACATTCCAGCAAGAAAAATTAGTTAAGAAAAATGAACACTCTCTACGAGTAAACCTATTTGAATACAGGAATAGACTGTCTGTGGGAATTATGAAATCATAAAAGGTTAGATGTGCAGTCTTACAAATAGAGGACTCTGCTGGATCAAAATGGGGAACATGAACATTTGAAGTTCCTTCTAGGAGACTGGGGTTTCTGGAAGGGGGGTGGGGGGCTCTTTTGGTATTAATCTCTTCAGCTCAAGAGCTCTAAAGCAAGGAACTGTACTTTTATCATCTTAATTCCTTATTTTGAATTTGAGGAGGAATTTTGTCCGTTCCAACTTTCATCTAGTGGGTCAGTTTGTTATCATTTAATTTCTTGCTTATATCATCATTTTGGTACATTCGTGAAGCCTTAGAAAAGTGTTTAGTGCATCACCTGTAACTTGAATTAGGCTAAAAGACCCTTAGAAACAAACCAGCTGGTATTTTCCAAAACATTTTATGGGACAGAGAAAAATAGATGAGTAGAACTTGATGGAGTTGTACTTATTCACTGAAAATGGGAAGGACACATGAGAATGAGGACACAAACATTGCAGTCCCACTGACAGTTTAAGAAATTTAGATGACAACACTATGTTTATATGTCAGGAATCCTATATTTTTTTCACTGCACAAACTTACATTCCAAAAGTTTGCTGCATACCTAAAATGCACTCCAGTACTGGTTTTAAATCCAGCCCCAAAAGGTACTGGCATTTCACTGAAATTCCTAACATAATTGTTCTTTCCAGGCACTTCCTCCTTCTGGAACATACAGGCTCCTAAATATCATTTTATTGCATATCTCAGATCTCTTTAGAAAGCCCATATTAAAGTAAGTTTTTACTCTATTTATTAAATCACAGCTTTACAGACTGAGTTTCCATTAGTTCTGGTATTACTGCAGTTAATAGGCATAGTGTTACCTTTCTTCTTACTTCATTACCATTTTACTTCAGTGTATTCACATTTCCCAGTTTAATGTTATAACTCACATTCTTTATTCAATATTTATTTGTTGCTTCTTATGTACTGTCTCATCTACAAGATGGAAAACCTATCTCATTCAAATGTTTGTACATTTGTAAAGCTTTGAGTAGAGCAACTCAGCCCATAAATATCCAGAAAATCTGAAAATTGTTGGGTATTTAATGGCTATTTATTAAATTGTAAAGGAAGCTTTCCTTGGGGCAAAAACGAACTCCACCCAATTCTTCTGCAAATCGTCTAGGAAAGGAAACATAATAGCTACAGACAAAATACTATCAAAGCAGTTCTTTGCTCCATTGCAGTATCATCAGCTGTTTAATGATCTGAGAGAGAAGATAATGGCATCAAATATTGACATCTGAACTGCTTCACTAGATATTAGTTTTCTGTATGCTATTTTGTTCTTTATCGCTCACCTTCCCATACTTATTTTTTTGTTGTTATTGGTTACTAGGGTCTAGGACTAAAAAAAATGTAGCCAAGGAAAATAGTCCGTGGCTTGGCAACAGAGACCAAAATTAATGTCAGAGATCAGGATTAGCTGGAGAATTGCTATCCTTCCGAATACTCAGTATGAAATGATTCGAGGGAAGAAAAGGTATGGATCATTAATGAGGCTGTTACAATATTCTGCAAATGTCAAGACAGGGGATGTGTTAAGCGACAGTTCCCAGCCTCCCAAGACCCTTCTCCAAAACCATCACTGAGGACTGAAGAATAAGAGATGCAGTTGCAAGCATTAAGCTTCAAGTGACTAATTCAAGTGCACCATCCAAAATTAGCCCATTAGGTTTCCTGAACTCAGAGCATAAAGGTAACTGCATAAAGTACACAGAGGTCTACAGTATAGGAGTATATTAATACAACTTCAACAACTAAAGCACTATTGTTGATTTTAGTGGCTAAAGCAAAGAGCTGTCCCATTGAGTGTTTCTTTATTAAAGACATTCAAATACACTCAGAGACTCTGGATATACTTCCTTAACATAAAAAAACCCCAACCAAACAACAAAAAAACACAAAAAACCCCAACAAAATAAACATGTCCCCCCCCCAAAAAAACCCAAAACAACAAAAAAACCCAGCAAGAAACTAACAAAAAATCACCAAAAAGCTGAACCTAAACCCAGAAAAAATGCCCAAACAAACAAAACCACAAAAAATACAAACCAAAATAAAAGCAGTTCATTTTTTACAGGGACTAAAGAATATAGTTTCTTATGATCATCCTTTGGGAATGCAATAAGGTATGGCAAGAATGCCAAAGACTTTTTATGCCCACTTGATTTAGGAAAGAGAACAGATTTAGTTCATTAACACAGAAATCTCAAAAGGGACAAACACATTCGGGTGCCATTTTCTGAAATGCCTAAATTGAAAACTAAGCTCCTCAAAACCCAGAGCGCAGTGTTGCCTAACACCAGCAGTACATGACTTCCCCCGGGCTATGAAGTACCACAGGAGTGTTTCCAGGCACACAGCTTCCCATTCTGAGCACACTCAGACTGCAGGTTCTGAGCAAAGCAAGCAGGGAGGTTTCTGGCACAGGGATAACCACTGCTGGGCTCACAAACTCAGTATTCCTTACCTTCCATAAATGACTAAAGTGAGTATGTGCAGTAAGAAATGCTTTTTTGTCAGTATTTAACTGGATAGTTACTCCACATGAAAGAGAAGTTTAGTTCTCTACCTCTGCCTGAAGCAACCTGATTTAAATTCTTCTGGTGCTGATCCATTCTGGATACACCTTGCCTATATTCAGCTGTACAAACATTTTTAATTGTCAATGTCAACACCTACAACAGCAATCCATTCTTGATGAACACTTAGGATGAGGTTCTTTAACTCATGCTATTTCTATTTCTTTGCCATCAGCTAACTCTTTCTATTAACTAAATTACTGCTGAAATCTTTAATGGATGTTTATTGCCTAAAGTTTCGTGAGTTGAATTCCAGGCAGGATATTTAATGGCAAAAGGTTGGTTCTCTATCAGTCTGTCCTCCTAAAACTATCTTCTTGACATATGTAAGACATGTAAGACATATAAAATATCTTATGTAAGACAGAGAACAATGGCATTCAAGCATTTGTGCTGCATCAGTTTATAATACACAGGAAATTTTATGGAGAAAAGGCTACTTATCTGAAAATATTTTGACAATTTTAAAAAATAAGAGCTTTTGTTTAAATAAATGTTTATGGGCAATACCTGTAATTTTCTCTCATGCTGATAGTATTGTTTTATTTCTCCTACAGGTGCATACAAAAGACTGCTGTGAAACTAATTTCTACTGTTTATACATGACTATTTTTGCATGCTATTTCTGTGCTTACTCAATATCCTTTAAAATAATTGCAAAGCAAACAAAGTATTAACAATAAAGCCACATAACTCATTTTGTTACTGCTTTTGAATAAAATGGGTAAAAAAGGGTTGTTAAATCCTGCTCTTTTTCACATTTGTTCTATCAGCATAATGCATACAGCTCATCTGAAGGGGTAGCAAAAAAAGTTCAAAATTTAACTGTTTATACAATCTCTCATAATCAATTGCTTCATTAATGGTTTACTTAGGAAGATAATGAAAGATGAACCTGTAAAGCAGCTGATCTCAGCAGAAAGGGGTTATAGCATACTTATGATACAAATCAGGAGAGATAAGTACATTTATCCCTTAAGACCACTACTAAGATCTGGATTAGTAGCTTTTGATACTTTTCCCAAAATGAACAGCTCAAGTCTTGCTAGTCTTTATAAGCCATGAGACAAATAGAAGTGAATATGAGGATAACTCACTTAAAAATCATATCAATCCTTCAGAATATTTCTCTAGAAAATACACAGTATTCTTTTAGTGAGGGCAGAGGGACAAAAATCCTGGGATAATTATCTATTTTAACATTAGAGTCAGCACCTGACTTGAAAATTTCTAGGTACTTGCTCAGCCTTTTTGTTTGGTTACTTGTAGAACAAAGAGTGCAATGCCTGCATCATTCCTAAGAGAAAACCATAAGAAATTTAATGGTTTCCCCATTATCTACTATGTGTATTTGATATAGATGTGTGTTAGCTTCTGCCTGTGCTTATGCAGATTTACACAAACAAGTGAAATCAAAGGACCAATGCTTAGATTTGAGTAAGGCAGATACTGAGTTGCAAAAAAATGAAAATAGATTGTATACTTTAGTATGAAAATTACAATCATAAGAGAATAAAATGGACCCACAAGAAGTTATTTAAGAAGCAAACTCTGTTTGCATTATTTTTTGTTACTTTTGAC
This sequence comes from Polioptila caerulea, assembly GCA_013397295.1. NCBI lineage: Eukaryota > Metazoa > Chordata > Aves > Passeriformes > Certhiidae > Polioptila > Polioptila caerulea. The sequence goes on from VYXF01001425.1 coordinate 137,676, forward strand.
TGTGAATTTAAATGAACAGAGGGCAAGTTCTAAAATAAGAACTCAATAATCACATTTAAAAACATCACTAATGATTTTAGGGTATTGTGAGTCTTTCAGCTCTGAAGACCAACTGATGACAGACATGTCTATTTATTTCTATTTTTTGTGACAGCTATGGTTATATGATCACTTTCAATGATAAGGAAAACTGCTCCTTCATGCAGAAGAAAAATTATAGATGCTGTGAAATTTTCAATGTTGGCTGCTGCTTTTTCTTTTCCTCTCTTCCAAATGAGAAATTACATCATAGTCTGTATAATCCAGATACTTTTCTCTCAAGGAGAGTGTGCATAAGATACAATGCAGTTTGAGGTATTAAGGAGGTAACATGGTGCTTTGGAGAATACGTAGCATTCAAGATTTTTCTGAGTCTCTCTCTCCCTGAAAACACAACAACTGCCATCAGACTGAAGGACTATTATGACTTTGGTGTAGAAGAAAATAATGTGGTTTTAAGATAAATTAATACAAACTGAATGCCTAAGAAGTCTTATCTTAAAAATGTGTAGTTTTTCAATGGTGGGGTAAATACTCTGTATCAAAACAGCAAAAAAACATGTACTTCTATAATCACATTAGACTCTAAAAAAAATGAGCAACGCTTTAGGGGGACTTGTTGACAGAAAGTTATGAAAGGTAAAATGCTCTTCAACATCCAAGACATCCAAGGATGGATTTAGACAGGAAATGCTTGGATTTCTTCTTACATACGCTGGTTATAGGCATATGAATGAAGATAAAAAATGTAATATATTTAAAAAGACAAAGAACCAAAAGAAACCAAAATTAGTCTTGATGTCATAGTTAATTAACGTCTATCACTAGTGGGAAGCCAAAAGCAATGGCAAATATTCCTTAAAAGGAAATAAATATTCTAATATTATCTTGCTCCTCAATTCTCACTCTTTCTAATACCAGCAGTTTTCAGGTGTTACCTTTGCTATTTATGTATCGTAAGAGCACTTACGGCTACTACAGTAAGATTTTCATCAGTATGAACACAGGTGTCTGTTCCAACAGCTCTTCATACGTGTTTGAACTTGGAAATGAGTTTACTTTTGAGAAAAAAAAAAAAATCCCCAAAGTATGCCTAAAGACTTATGTTTACTGCTTATTATGAAAGCACTTATAATCTTGGATTAAAGTTGAAAATAAGAGGAAGAAAATGATGAAGGGGTATTAATCTGCATTTACACTTAGGCTATTTTAATGGATTGCTCTATTATAAAAAAATTCAAATAAAAACCTACACAATGAAATTAAGCAGGAATACACTGACAAATTAGATTTTCTGAACTCTGCATGCATGTACAGGGATGGACACATCTTCGAAGCAATATATCTTCCTGTTACATCTTGCAAAGCCCATGCAGATCTAACTGAATATCAAAGCCAGTATTTTTATAAAAACACTTCTATTTAACCAGTTTGGTTACTAGAGTAAGTGAATCTCTCAAATTCAAGCTTCTGTTTCACAAGTAATCTGATAAATACACTACTGATTTCTAGTTTCAGCTACAAGGACTTGAAAGTCTCATTCATGCTCAATTTAAAACCCTAGACTTAGGTGCTTTAGGGTGGCTTGCCATGATTACCTATCCTACTGACTACTGGTCTGTCTTTTTCTTTCTGAAATGCATTTTCCTCTTGGCTCTCTGCCCAAATACTGTTAAGAAGCATTAGCTCCCAAGGCAGGCCTCATCCTTTTCCAGTTAAATAGAGTAAGAAGTGCTGATTCTACTATTTTACTGAAATCCTCACTATATTGCTCTTTATTTTATGGCTTGTCTCCGAATGCTCCCTGACCTAAGAACTTGCTGTTCATAAAGTGACGTGATTGCTCCTTTCACACAATTATAAAAGAACCCAATAACCCTGTTACTTTAACTTCCACTTCAACTGATCTGAACACTGTTTGAATGTAAATGTGATAAGCTAGTATTTTGTCAGAAAGGCTAGCAAGGTAGTATTGCTTTAACCACAAGGAAATGTTTTGATTTTTTTTCAGGATTTCTTTATATGTGAAAATGACATCCTGGAAGTGTCATCAAGGCAATCCTCTAACATATTTTCTGTTTATTATCATTTACATGTTATTCTTGATTAATAATTCCAGAAAATAAAAGTGTAAATATTTGCGTTCAAGTGAGTTCTTCAAAATCATGATGTAACTTAGCTTCTGAATTAAATGGTGAAACACACCCTGAATTATTAAGGGCAAAATGCTATTGCTAGTATACCTGTACCATTGGGTTTTTTGCTGCTATAGCCATGGGATGCCAAGTAATGTAACAGTTCAGTAAGCTGGATCAAGATCCTGTTAAGTTTTAGGTGTTAATCTTCAGTGGGAGATCCCAGGCATCCCTAGAGACCTGAGATCTGCAATACAGCACCTCTCTTCACCCCTGTGATCCAACCTGCCCTGTGAGGGCAGTTATACCAGTCCTGTCTTGGTACTGTGTGGAGTCACAGTTTGTACCCAGCATCTGTGTAGCTACAACCACAACACACTACTGTGCTACATTTGTAGGCATCAGTAAGGCAACCTTCACACTTATACACACTCTCTCCATCCCCTAAACCTCCTCTGGAGTCTGACAAATAGGCGCATCCATCATGAAGGTTCAAAGAAGTTCGAGTTGTTCTCAGTCTTTCAAGGTAAGTGAAAACAAGCCAAGTTCCTCAACAGATCTGACTTGGTTGACTGTGAGCAGATTTGCCTCCTCTTGCCAATGCTCACCAGGACAAAGCTGCCCCACTGATTTCTCCCATCCAATCCCAGTTTTTTTCATGAAGAAACTTTGTAATTGTCTTATTTTTTGTGAAGGTCTCATTTGTCTAGCAAGAAATAGTGGTATCTTGCACAGTGTCTCTTATGTTTAGACACCATAAAACCTACAAGAAAGAGAAAAAAAGACTTAAAAGGATGTACATGCCTTGAGGATGAATGTTAAAAAAAGTATGTTTTAGAGTAATTTTTGAAAGAAATAATATTTTAAAATAATGCTCTCAAGAAAAAAGATTATAAAATGTATGGGCTAAGAATAGATGCCAGACTGACTTTATATCTTGAAAATAAATTATTTAGAAAATATTAATATATTTTGGAAAATATTGATGCATTTTTTCAGACTTCCCTACGCACTAGATATGATAACACTTTAAAAAATGTTAGTTTATATAAAAATGTTTAACATTTATTACTATAATAATTGAGATGGAGACAAAACTAGTTCAAGGGACGAAAGCAACATATTTTGCTGGAAGGAAGTTACTCATAAGTTCCTTAAGAATATTTTAAATAATGATTTTGGCAAAAAGAGCAGAAATACACTAAAGAATGTTTTCCAAGAAACAAGACAGGAAGATATGAATATCATAGAGTGAGACGTAAATTTTAAGTAATAGAATTAGGAAAAAAAGGTAAAACAATTAGAAAATACAGCAAAAGATATGACAGAAGTAGGTTTACTTGTAGAAGAGAGGATAATTGAAAAAGGCAAACATGATGAAGGCTACAACATGCCTATATAATGTGTCACGCTAAGTATTTATAGAATTGAAGGAAAGTATTACTGCAACTTTGTAAAGAATATTTAACCTTATCTAGAATACTCTATGCATGATTCATCATTTACAAAAAGAAAAAGACAAATGCAAACTAGAATAAGTCTGAAGCAGTGATACCTGGATAAAAGAAGAATTTTTAGAAGAGAATTTTTATTTTCATTTACATTTAATCTGAAAATATGAAAGCCTTGTGAAGTTTATGGAACAAGTCCCCGTGGATCCTTTTCCAAGTACATTAAGGACAACAAGTGACTGTGAACAGCCATCACAAATCTACAAAGAGCAAACTGCACTTGGACAACCTGATTGCTTTCTGTGAGGAGTTAACAGCCTCTGCGGATGATGTAGCTGGTGGGGAGGAAGCACTGGAAGAAATTTTTTTATTTTAGTTGAACTTTTGACAAAGTCTCCTTGTAGCCAAACTAGGTGAAGATGGGATGGATGTGTGAATTGCAGGGTGAATGAAAAACTGGCTGTCCAAATTAGAACCAAGGCTAATAGTTAAAAGTCTTACAGGCAACCAATTTAGGGTACTGTTTCTCAAGAGTTGATTCTGAGGTTGATGGATCAACTGAATGAATCAATTAATCTTCTGTCAGTGATGTGAAGGATGGTACAGTACATTAACAAATGACAGGTGAGGGAACACCTGATTGCTTGAGGTCAGAGCTACTATTCAGAAAGAGGGATGGAGAAAGGGCCATCATAAACTTCATGAAACAGCAAAGACAAACAGCAAGCTTGTGCATCTTGGGGTGCAACAAAAGCATGCTACTGCAGCAGCTCTGAAGATGGCTTCAGGGTCCTGGCAGATGACATGTCAACATGACAATGTCTGTTTTACACTGGGTATCTTGCAAGTGGACACAGTGTTCCTTATGGTTGCAGAGTAGAGGGAGTAATTATTTTCCATAAAATGATTGCATGCACCTGATGCCATGCAACCCATATTCTCCACAGCACACCCGAACAGCCTGTTCTGGCAGGTTGCAATGCAGTCTTTGTGTTATTTCAGACACTCTTAGTAAAATTGCATGCACACAGACACAAAATAAGAATTGTGTGCTAGGGCCAAAGAAACACCACACAGGGCTGGGAAGAGACTTAGCCAATCTGGTCTGGAAGGACTAGTGCAAAAATGGACAGGAGCCAGTCCATGAGCTACTTAAACTTCAGAGCCTTAGACCATTAAAGAGCAGATACCTAGAGAAGTGTGAGACCGGGGGAAATGTGCACTGATACTTTTCTTCAACACTTTTTCAGCTGTGAGAAATGTACTTGTGTTTCTCTCCAACGTTATGCCTAACAATTTAATTGAATGTCAATAACTTCTCCTTGTACAATAAAACATGATAACCCACAATGACCTGGCTGCCTTCTCCATATATTAGAGATCTCCAGCATCTCCTTTGACCTGAATCAATCATTTCCTTTCAATGCTGAATGCTCTTACTCTATTTAATAATTCTGGTTGCATGGAAGTCTGTATTTCTAATGATCTTTTTCCAAGCACCTTTGCACATTTACAAGATATTTAGGGGTGGTTCTTTGTTGTTTTTTTTTGGTTTTGTTTTGTTTTGGGTATTTTTTGATGATTTTGGGGTGAGGTTTTTTGGGGTTTTTTGTACATTTGTTTGGTTTTTTATTTTGGGGGGAGGTTTGTGTGGTTTTCTTATTTTTCTTTTTTTATATAGATATGGGCAGAATTGAATGGAATGTTCAAGATGAAGGCAGAACATTTGTTTGGATACTATTATAGAGGTGCTTCTTTTTGACTGGCCACTCTTAGAAATCCCATAGGCTTTGTCTTTTTACCGGCCATTGAGAAGTGAGATTTAATAACTGTCCTCTAATAAACTTTTTCGTGAAAAGCAAGATCTAATCTGTGATCTGTGAAAAAAATACGAATAATTCTCTATGATAATTATACATATTTTTGTAACTTCCTTTAGTGAAGTCAAACTAACAGGTCTATAATCACCTCAGCCTTTTAAGGTCACCTCTAAACAGTTATTTTCCAGCTGTAATCTCCCATTACTCTCGAACTGGGGAAAAGTTCTAAGCAGAAGAGTATACAATTCCTATTAGTTTTTAACAGTACTTTTTGCTAGCATGTAAAATTAAGGCAGTTCCTTCTAATGCCATCTCAGGAAAATAAAAACAGTAAAATTAAATAAAAAGGAAAGTCATTTAGCCATGAACTGCTGTTCTGGCACCACTCAACTGCAAATCAAATTTTCTCGCTTTTGGTTCTATTTTCCTCTGGCATGTTTTTTAGAAGTGCATAGAGAAATACTCCAAAGCAGAACCTAACCAGGAACTAGTAAAACTATAATATACCTAATTCTAAAAAAAACTTATTCATATTTTATTTCTTGTTTCCTTCACAGAACCACTGAGTGGTTTGGGTTGGGAGAGACGTTAAATATCATCTATTTCCAACCTCCTAGCCATAGGCAGGGACACCTTCCACAAGACCAAGTGGCTGATCTGGCCTTCAACACTGCCAGGGATGGGGCAAATATAATCCTTTGCTCTTTTTCATCACTTGGGCCTCCTAAAGCTCCTAAAACTCCCTGTTTATCAGTCAGTAGAGATGAATGAGCTTACTGCCGATCAAAGAGTTTGACCACACTCACATATGAGGCAGGAGCATCGTGTTCTTGCCGTAAGAATCTTTGCCAAATTATTTTCTTAGCCTGGAGGCCAAATTTATTTGCAAAGGAAATTTCTTGAGTCAGCTGCATCTCATCTTACTGATGATGGCCATGTCATCTCTCCTTGATCCCAGCAGAGTACTCTGTTCCACTACATCAACTCACAGGGACACAGGAGAATAAAGCTGAGTATCTGTTTACCTACCAGACTCCTTATTCTTCTAAACAACTACTTATAGTCACAGTTCAGATTTCCTAATACCCTGCTGCCCCTGATTACAGCCTCCCAATCTCAAGGTGATGTTGCTGTATACTGTATGCTGTAAACTATATTCAGCTGTTTTCTTGTGATATTGATATCATCCTTGTCTTCATCTCTCCTTGTGTAAACATTGTCCATGAGATACTTTCACTTATTTAAACAAAATTCAAACCAACCCAAGAAATAATCTTGTTACCAAGAAAGAAAAACGTTTCAAAGAACAAATATTCTTTTTGAAAATGTATTTTACTGCTGAAAACCAGAACAGTTAGTATATGTAGCTTTTAAATCAAATCTCTGATTCAACAGAGTGACACTTGAATGGATTCCTTTTAATGGAATAAGACTTACAAACATATGTGGTAAGTTAATCAGCCCTCTATAGGAACACATGTAGAAATTATAATTTTCAAATGGAAAAATATAGGAATTGTTAATTTTGACTTATTAGATTACGGAATATTAATAAAATTCCCCCTCAAATATATAAATATTCAATTATTCCCCCATATTCTTATTCTTTAGAAAGGGAAGTACTGCACTTGATACCTTATCCAAGTAACTTATTTTCTGAATTAAAAGCGTACCTGAATTTATTGCCACAAAACTGTGGTTGTTGGAAAAATATTTTTCAAACTTCTCTCAGTCTAAAGGGATGGAATTCCTTGTGAAGCATCTTCTCAATAGTGAGATTGGTTGGCTTGAGTTTGACAAGTTTGTTTGATTTTTGCTTCCAATTGTAAGTGCTTAACGACAATTATACCTTGTATAATAACCATATTATGTGTCTGGTTGGCATTGGCTCTGCCAGACATGGGGGAAGCTTCTGTCAGCTTCTCACAGAACCCACCCCTGTAGCCCCACCCACCAAAACCTGGCCATACAAACCCCACAGAGAATCTTTTGGTTCTCTTTTACCAGATTTATATATATATATATATATATGCATCCATCACTGCTGTTTCTCTGGAGTTAACGGAGATAACTTAGTTGCTTGTAGAAGTTCCTGACTGTCTCTCCTACCTACAAGAACACAGCTGACACTTAGACAGAATGAGTAATTTAAATGGATCAGAGATTAGATGAACTGAAGCATAGTGCTTACTTCTAGATAGGGTGAGAAAAATACGTCTTTTTGAAAACATGCTGGTGTGCACTTGAATCATCCCTAACTGCTTCAGGCCCAAAGTCAATCCTTGCACAGACAGCAAGGACCTCTGCTGATTTCAGTCATATTTGAACCAGTCATTTTTGCAATGTAAAAAAAAACATATTAATTTTGGATTCAATTGCTTAGTGGAAGTTGTTCCCATGTTTATCACTGCTGCAACATTCCTCTGAATTTTCACCAGTCTTTCCTGTAGTGACTTAGATTGGGAAGAATCTAGTTTAAAGGATTCAAGAGCCTATTTTTAAGTACAAGCTTGCAGGATCAAGGTTTTAAATAGTTTTTTCCACTGACATTCCTAATGATGACTCAATTAATTCAGAATATCAAATTCAAATATTAATGCACTGAATTTAATTTGGCCTGAAGAATAAAAATAATTATTCTCCATGATGTCACTATAGATTAGCAATAAGTTTTAATGAACAATTTATTTGATTAATTTTGTCCTTTTCTCTGGTCATGAAGGCTTCATACTCTTCCCAAAGTCTGAGCTACAAAAATCAAGTCTGAGCTACAGGAAGTTCATATTACATTTTTTGTTGTGTTCTGAAAGATTTATGACAGATTTGATATTTTAGAATTTCTGTTTTGAACAAATTTTGAATAGAAATTTACATTATATTTTATGAGTGAAGGAAATAGCTTGTGAAATGTTAAAATTGCAGTGTTTCCTTTTCTAGAAATAATGTGTAACATTTGTACACAATTCAAAAATTGCATTACACTTCTTTGCAGTTCAGTTTCAGTAATAGTTCAAAATGAGAAATATCTAGTTAGGAAAAATGTTTCTGGCTTTGTCTTTTAAATACCATTGTGTTTCCTATTATTAACAATATGAAATAAAACTGTTAATGGCAAGCAATTACCTTGCTCCTATAACATAAAATGACCTGTTTCTTTTCATTCTTCCAAAGAATAGAGAGACTTTTGTTTCCCAGGGTAATCAGAAAAAATAGCACAAAGACACAGCAATTCATGATCAGACTTCTGGAAACTATTTCATCATGGAAATGTTGCAATAAATTGTATTTTAAAATGAGCAGTATTCAATGGCAATATAAAAAAAACCCTCTTATTCTACCCCATGCCATTGTAGAGAGAACTTAATAGAAGACTAAAATTCAGATAGACTATTCACAGGTTTCCTTGTTTTTCAATATTTTGCAGTCTTTGAGAACTTAGTTGCAGACAAAAAAATGCCAGCACAATCAGTATCAGTATCCAGCAAGTGCTGATTCTCAGTAGGAATGTATTGACAAATTTCTGGACACTTAAATAAAAGCATAGTCTTCATAAAAGACATTGATCAGAAGATGCCATAATCACAATGTGCAGGAGTTTCTAGCAACTAATAAATCTAAAAAAAAGAAAAAAAAAAAAAGAAAAAAGAAAACCAAATGTGCATGGCAGCTTTCAAAAAAAATTATGTAACATCATAAAATGGTAAATATTTTGACAATGTTTTAATAGAGTGGTTTATTTTATGAATAAACATATTCAGATTTTCTCACTTTTCTCAAAATAAAACATTGGGAAACTGAAAACGTTTAATATATCTGAAAATGCAAAAGAAAAAATAATTTCCCTCAACTCTCTGCATTATTTACTTGTGGATTACTGCTACTGGATTATAATCAATGGGCTATATACTGGTAGCACTCTAATACACTCTAGAGTACAAAATCACACTCATATAGGGATACAAACTCTGTGTGTGTTCCATGAATATTGTGCCTAAATGTATAAGGTGTTTATTAATTAGTTGTTGAGTTGCTGTTTCCACATTACAAATTGAATTACACCTATCTAAATTTCAAATGAATTCCATGTGCAAATCCCTCCATGACACCTATTTTTCTAGAGTAGGAAGGTAATTTCAAAAATATGGAGTAGTTACTTCTTGCTACACCAGAAATCTGGCTGCTAGTCAAAACTCAGTTCATTTATCTGCACTAATTTTTAGGGTTTCTTTTAGGCCCCTGAAATCTGTGATATATACAATTGGACAATATTTATTTTAATATTTGAATAGTCACTAGAATTTACCAACATAAATACACATAGGCTCATCTGCATATACATACACTAATACACATAAATATACACCCACGTATAAACTAACATATTTTGCATAATTTTTTCTTTTAAAGATTTTAGCTGTTTTCAAGTTAAAGCACATTCTTCTGGGAAAGTCAAGACCCCATCTTAAACTGAATCTGGAAATGTACAGGAAAGGCCACAAGGACTTCTAGAGGTCTATCAACAGCAAATGAAAAAGTGCGGGCCGGCTGCCAAATGGGAATGGGTACCTTGTGACACAGGACATGGCAAAAGCTGAGGTGTTCAACACCTTCCTAACCTTGACAAGGTGCTCTTGGCAACACCAACCTTCATTAATCCCTGCCCTGGGATTGGAACAAAGAAGATTAAAGGTTGGTGGAGGAGGATCAAGCCAGGTAACATTTATACTGAATGGACAGAGACAACCTGGACGGGATGCAGCCATGAGTGCAGAGAGAGATGGCTACCACCATTCAAAACCTCTCTCAAATATCTTTTAAAGGTTAGGGCAACACAGGGGGGTTTCTGAGGCAAGGAAGAAAGCAAATATTTCTATCTTCAAGAAGTGGAAGAAGAAGGACCCAGGGAACCGCCAGTCTCACCTCAGCATCTGGGCAGGTGATAAAGTAAATAATATTGAAAATAATATAATATTTCTAAACACAGGAAGAACAAGAAGGTGACTGGGTGTAGTCAGCATAGATTAATGGAAGGGAAAGCATGCTTGATCAAACCAATAACTTTCTACAGTGAAAAGACTAGAACTCTGGATGAAGGAAGAACAGTGATGTATTTTATCTTGACTTCAACAAAGACATGACCAGGATGATGGGACAGAGTGCACACTTAGGAAATGTGCAGATTATATGAAGCAAAGAGGAATAGCTGGTACACCTGATGGTTGTGTTCCCATCCAGAGGGACTTCAACAGGATGAAGATATGGACTAACAGGAACCTCATGAAGTTCATCAAAGAGAAATAAAGACCTGTATATGGAGAGGAATAACGCCATGCACCAGTATGGACTGGGGCTGACTGGCCAGAAGCTTTTCAGACAAGGACCTGACAGACAAGAAGTTGAATAAGGACCAGCAGTGTGCCATTGCAGCAAAAAAAAAAACCCAAAAAACAACCCAACAGCTTCCCAGGGCATTATTATGAGTGTTGCAGCAAGTTGAGGGAAAATGCCCTTGCCCTCTGCTCAGCCCTGGTCCACACCTGGAGTGCTGTGTTGAGTTCTATATAAGGAGAGGCTGAGAGAGCCACAAATGCTTAATGGTAGAAGGAAGGTTCAGGGTGATCTTCTCAGTGTGGATTTGATGGGAGTAAAGAAGACTGAGCCAAACATTTTTCAGTGGCGTCCAATTGTAGAACAAGAGGCAAAGAACACAAACTGCTACGTTTTATTTAAGCAGTAGAAAGAATTTCTACTGAAAGGGTGATTGGAAATAGTTGCCCAGAGAGGTTGCAGAGATTCCAACCTTGACATTATCCAAAGCCCAGCTGGAATCCATCCTTGGCAACTTGCTCCTGTTGACTCTGTTTTGAAGCAGGCATGTTGGACTAGATGGTCTTTAGAGACCCTGTTCAACCTCAGCCGTTCTGCAATTCTGTAATATATTGAAGCCACCAGTAATTTAATTCAGGGAATTGCTGCTGCCCCCAGAGGTGAAGTTTCTGTGGCTTGACTTTTTCGCCAGCAAGACAAGAACCTTACATCTTGAAACAGAGTCCCTAGCACACGCATATATGCACAGTAATGTGTTTTGTTGGGTTTTTTTTCTGTGTGTCAACAGGAATTATCATCTGAATAAAATCTAACAATATTTCTTGTGTAAGGGCTTTTAAAAGTCAGTGGTTTTCATGACCTAGGACTATTGGGACTTTAAAAAGTGGTTAAAAAAATCAAGGTAATTTAGAACAGAAATCACTCAAAATTTCATTTTGAAAGGACTTTTAAATATTTTCTGCATCTCTGAATTGTTGAAATTTTCTCAAAGATGCAAAATAATAATTTCTTATTTCATAATAACTCAAAGCTTTTTTTTTTTCCTTTTTAATCAAATATCCCTGATCTAAAGCAGCAATCCTAAGTAGCATTTTGAAACCTAATTATATTATTTTAATGGACTTTAATCTATAGATGCTTCAGTAATTTAGTGTAATTTGCTCAGCTCTGTAGCTTCGTTAGGAAAAAAAGAAAAGGAAACAAAGCTTACTTTTCAATTTCATTATGCTGCCTTGAAAAGAAAAAATAAAGAACGATCAAATTTATGTATAGTCTTGTTACAACTGAATATGTTAATTACTTTTTATCAAAACAACTTGATGTTACTAGGAAACAGAGTGACAAAGGCCACAGGTGGTAATGAAAGAAGGATGCTTTATCTGAAGTGACTAATACTGCCTGAGTTGCCAAAGTAACCAGATTGTCTCCTAAAAATGTATACTTTGACATTCGCTTATCAATGCTACTGAAATGCAGGTCTTATCATGACTGCATAGCAAACTTCATTTCCATATAAGTAATGAATATGCAGATTCTTCCATTATTTGAACATCCCATTTATTTCTTTTTCATGCACGGAAGAAATGTTTCTTGTGGGTAGATTTCACCCCTTGAAAGGGATAGGCAGTGGGTTCCCTGAATTCTCTTTTGAACAGTTTTGCTTTTGGATCTCAGGTGACTATGCAGTAGTTTTGCTTTGGATTGAGGGGCTTCTCTCAGTTTCTCTTTCCTTTACCAATTTCTTTTTGCTGTATTTTCATACATCTCATTGCCTCTTTTAGCCTCATACTGCTACCTAGATATGAGAAAACATCCTGAATGTGCTGTTTTGCAGACAATCAAAGACTTTTGTTTCATAGTTGTTTTATATCTGTATCGCCATAAAATCTCAGAAAATTATTTCGATCTGAGTCACTGGAGTCTTTGTTATACCTTTAGTTGCCATTTTCCTCTCTGCAGTAAAGACAAATGTACACTTTTCTTAGCTTTCCCCTACAGTATTATAGCAAATTATTCATGTTCTATATGTTATCATAACATCTACATGACTGCACACAGGGCTCTAAAAAGGGAAAATGCCTTTTTGTCGGCACCTTGAAGCAAAACCAGGCTACAAGAAATGCCCTGGCAGGAGTATGGTACTTTATAATAAATTATTTCTTTATTGACTCATATTGTATATGCAGCTGGTCAGTAGTTCCCCAGCCAGGAATTACAGCATTTGTGCAGGGACTCATGGATTAGGACAGACACCATGGCACCACATGGCAAAAGTAGTGTAGTGATAAAAAGGTGGAGTGGTAAAGAAACACAAGGTGGAGTGGTAAAGAAACACAAGAAAACAATCAGAAGGGCAGGACTCTCATGTTCAGCGTGTGAGATTTTACAGATCTGAGCAGCATAAAGCCAACTATTTTGGCTTTTTAAAGTTCTGTTCTTGGCACACATGTAAAAGACTACCAATTGAAAGAGCTGAAAATCAAATCCTACTTCCCTTGTTGGTACAAAAAAAAAAAATATTACTTCTTCATCTTTGGAAACTGGCCATGAAAAATATCTGTATAATTTTCAGCAACACAGGCATACAATATCATCTTAAGAATAAGTGACTTCCAATAGCTCAGAGCAGAAAATCAGAATGTTTCTCAGCTGTTAAATACTGCAGGTTGTTCACAATACGTGGTATGATCTCATCAGAAATTCAACCAATGAGTAAAGGAGTTCACCAAGAAAAACAGTTGAAATTCCAGGTAAGGTTTTTCTTTTAAATAAATAAATAAATATTTTTCTCTGTGCAGTACGGATTGTCTAAAGGGATAAGATTTATCTCCTCTAATTTCAGTCATGTAAAAATTAAATGTTCACATTTGAGTGTTTGGATACATGCAACAATGAAGAAAACTAGACTTCGCCTGAAGGAAATTTGTTTGACCCCCAGAGATACTTATTTAAGGACAAGATGAATTACTCTCTGGAAGCACCTCTTCCTTGACTGTAAAGGGAAGCTGGGAGTTTAAGCTTGGACACTAAAATTATAGCTGCTGAAATTATGGTGCAAAATTATTCATGGTGACTGCAAGATACAAGACTGTTCAAACAACTGGCACTTGGTGTGAATGTAAAATCACTGAGCTGAAACAGTCTATAGTATGTGGCTATCACAGAAAGTAAACATTAATCTAGAGAGAAATTTTATTATATATTAAAAACTCTGAGAGCAATTTGAATTATAAATGGCTGAAACAGTGAGCCTGCTGCACAAAAATCTTGTATCAGTATCATCCAAATTTTAAAAGAAGCATCAAAATGTTAAAAAAGAGATATATCCTCCCCTAAGAAATCCGTCAGTTTTTGAAGACTGTAGTCTGAGTATGATCTGAAAACCTTTTTGCTTCATTACCACTTTGATATAGTCCTATTGAATGCTGTGTCAATGGACCTACTTAGAGAACACATGATTCCTCAGTCCAGTTTTCCTCAGTCATTGTTTTTTCATTCAATTCAGAAAGGTTAGTCAAAGGCTGAAATTGAACTTGCAGGTCAGCTCCTGTCTTCCTCATGAAAAATTGCGAGCACACTGAAGGAGAAGCAGAATACTGGACTGGGCAGGATTTTAGATCTCCCTGTGCTGACGTACAGTAAATATTCAACCAAGTGTTAGTAAAGATCTCAGGCTTCCCATTCATCCCCATCCCATATATCAATATATATCAATATTACTAATCTTTTGGGGAAAAAAATGAAAATAGACTGAATAATTACAATTTATTCTTCTGGAATTCCTTCTTCCTCCTCCATATGCTATGTCTATGTAAAAGCCAAGACATTTATTTAATTTTTTTTATTAGTTAAGATCCAATTAGAATACTTTTCACAGAAGGTTAATACAATCTTTTAAGCTTTAATATTCTTCTTGAATAGTTAATTCTAATGCTTTACAGTTAAGGTACTGGTCAAGAATGCACCAGAATCCAGAATATTTTTGATTCCTAGAATGTCCTACATGTAGTCCTATCTGAAAATCCTGATTGTGACTCACAATAGGCTCCCAAGTGAGCCACTTAAACCAGCAGAACTGATTCGGGTGGAAGCATTAGTCTACTGAAATAATTCAGAAAAGCTATTCTACCTGAATATTCTACTGAGGGAACTTTGTTACCCAAAAATTGTCTCAAGAGATTTAATCTCTTTCATGTGCAGGCAAATTTTCCCTTACAGTGCTTGCAAATAATGGATCACTGGAATGTTTACATTTACTATGAATTACAGACTTTTAAACCAACATATTATAAAACTACCACATCAACATTTCTGATTTGGAACAAAAATGCATGTAAAATGTAAACATAAACCTGTATGCATAAAATGGTCTGGGGATAATATGCCTGCCTTCTTTGAGCTATTACACAATGTCCAGTGTTAACAGTAAAAGCATTAAGTTTGCATGTCAATTGAAGTGCATACTGAAAAAGAGTTTATTAATACTAGAAGAGATGAATGATAACAGAACTTGGATACACAAGAAATAAATGCAGACTACTAGAGTCAGTATTACAAAAAATTTCTTATTCAGTTCCTTTTTATTGTTGTTCCTGTGCATAACACTGCAAGTGAAGAATATTAATATTTTAAAGGGAATAAGCAAAAAACATATTCTGGCTGAATAGTACTAATCTTTCACTGCAAGACCTCATGTTTAACCAGACTACATGTGACCTTACAACCTTTTCTTTTCTGTCCTACATTGTTTTTGTTATTAAATAATAATAGTTCCCTCAAGTACCCAGTGGAACAAGGGTGGTCATGTTGTTAAACATAAAGTGAGATGCACTCATTGCACTACTTTATAAAGAATTTGCCTAAGCAAAAATTTTGCTCAAAGTCAGTGACAAGTCAAGGGCAAAAAAAACCCAAACCCAAACAGATCCTTTCAGTCTGTTGTCCCTTCCTCCCAAGTCACTTTACTCCATGTTATCATATGGCCTATTTGAAGCCTCTTGGTTTTCAGTAATAGTGATACTTTTTTGGTTAATGTGGAGTGAAAATGTTACTATACTTGTTCTCAAGCCATCTCACTGTGCTGTCACCAAGACAAACCAAACCACACAAACAAAAAAATCTTTCACATTGACTTTCACAGTAACAAATTCATTATTCCTGCATATTATCTGCTTCACATACCTTATTATTTTGTCTGAAAATTTTCCAATGCCTTGGGAATTCACTTAAAAGAATACGTGAATAGATAAAAAGTGTGTTCATCTCTCCATTTGAATACAAATTCAAAGTCACATCCGGAAAGTCCAAATAGCTACACTACTTAGTTCTTACTAACACATATTTCTACCATGAAACAATCACAGTAAAGTTTAAATATCACTTTTATTTATGAGGTCAAAGGTTTGGGCACTCTAATCAATCCCAAGTCCATTCTGAAGTGAGACTGTGGCTTACTGTCTTTTGCAAGAAGAATGGTATCTGGAGTGGACAAGAAGTGCTCTTTGTGACAATGAATTCTCTCTCAGAAAAAAATACACCACTCTCATCCATCTCCCATTTCTCAGGGTCTGTACCTTCATTGCAAGACTTTTGTCTAATCTGTTCATGAATTCTTACTCCAATGCTTCAATTGCCCTAGTATTAGAAAATTTGTGATTTTGAATGCCTATTTAATTTTCCTTTCATAAATGTTGAGAACTTATTTGAATTTATTAAATACTATTTTTATATTCCAAGACTTTCTCTTAACTGAGAAACTTAAGTTTCCCTCACCTTTTCTCAGAGGTGTCATAATTCTTACTGCTCTGTATTCTTATTAATCTGCAATTTCTTTTCCTTGGTTGTGTTCAAGCCTGAACAAAATGCCTCTGCCTCAAAGAACAAGGGATATATCTATATATCTATATATCTTTCTAAAAGTGCTTCTGTCCATCCATCTCTCTATATACTTTGGGATTTTTATGGCAATATCATGCCATTTTGGTCTTTTGCTAATTTTGTTATAAAAAACCCTTTGTCTTTAAAATGCTACATATCAAACTTTCCCCAACCCTAACTGTACTTACACTGCTCTTTCTTTGTTTGTCGTTTACCTTTTTTCATTTATATTCCCCCTATTTGCCTCCCAATCGTTTCTGTAACCATTTCAGAATCTTCTCCATTGATGTTGAAGGTTCAACTGTGTACAAGTTAGTGTCATTGGAAAACTAAGTATTGCTCCTATTGTCTCATCCAAATCAATACCATGAATATTAAATAACACCAGACACAGCACAGATGCTGCAGAACCCTTCCAACACATTCATATAAACCACCACTGAAGTGCTGATAACAACTCATTGAGAATGACTTTCCAATCAAGGTTATGTATAGCCGGATAACAGAGCTGATAACCAGTAAACAAACAAAAATAGGATAAAAGCCCAGAATGGACCTCATGTGACTCAGACTGTGTTGTAAATTTATAATTGCATGCAGCTTGACAGCACTGTTATATACGTACGTTAAGAGAACATGAACAGAGAAAGAATCTTTCTTATTCGGAACACTAGTCACTCTTACAGCATGAAAAATTATTTTTCAAGACTCTCTTATTAGCAACATCATGCATTATACAACAGCACTGCTTGTTGAAACTGTTTTTCTGATAAGAAACACTGCATTTTAAAAAGCAACCTCTATTTTAATATTTAATACCTCAGCATATCTAGATCTCCAAAAGTAGCAAGCTATTTAGGCAAGTAGTGCACTTCGTGTAATGTTAAAAGCATTTCTGGCATTTTATGTTATCTACTTTTTAATGACTGTATTTTCCTAACATTAAAAATGAATTAATATCTTTCCTTAAGTAGTCTGCTGAATGCTGAAAGAGTAAATCTGACAGGGTTACTCATACCTTGCCTGTACTGTAGAGACCTACACATCAGTTTGTTTTTCATACTGTTGAAAGAAAATGGGTTTGCTTCAAAACTCAGTATCTCCAAAGCTTATCAGTTATGCCTGGGCACCAAGGAGAAAAACATACACTTATTATCTTCAAATTTCTTTAAACTAAACTGTCAAATGCTAATTCACTACTGCTCTTACTGGCATTCAAATCCAGTGAGGGGAGAGCTGTATCAATTCTTCAAAATTGCATGTGGTCTAAACTTTGCAGCAAAGAAACCCTCAAAGCTGTGAAGTGAAGTCCTAGGAAGACTATCAAAAACGCCAAAACAAAGACCAAGTCTCTATTTTATCCTTGTCTCTAACATAAGTGACTCCATTTTCTGTGTTTCCACTTTCCTTATCCTGAGGTTTTTGTCTGACAAGCACATTTTTCATTGATTATAAAACCAAAGCAAAAATGACCATTCATAGAATTCCTAAGCTAAAACAGGAATAAGTATAATCAAATATTGAGAGTAATAATCAAATATTGTGTACCGTATCTATGTGGTTTCCTATTTTTCCATTTCTTCTCCTCATACTCACTTCAGGTTATGTCTTGAGATCTCAAAGAGCCTTTCATTCCAAGCTGCTAATGGCCCTGTATTTTATCAGCCTTTTTCTCTTTACACTCTTCGGTAGGAGGTGAAAGAAACCGAAGCCCATACATCTCAAAGGTCCAATTTTGCAATATTTTGTTAGATAAAAGTCAACATTACTCCAACATTTTCTAACAATTAAAAGGATTTAGTCAGACAACTTATCCAAAACCTATTCTAAGAAAAAGTTCTCAATGACGAGAGATATTAGGAGAGCTATGGGAGATTCTATCAGAGCCAAAACAATAGTAATGAAGAAATTCCCTGATACTTTTTTAACATATCGGGAAAATCATGTTCTTTTCTCGTAATTTCTGACTGACTTCCTAATTTTCTTAAGAAACCTATAATCAGCTATAGCTGATGTTAGAATACCATATACCAGTATTTTTTCCAACAACTTCTCACTCTGTTCTGCAAATTATGGCAATGTTTAATGGGAAAGAAATGCTCCACTGATAGCACTATATTAAGCTATTCCCTAAACTAAAACTAAAACTAAAACAGAAGAGATGCAGTGGCAACAAAAACTATGCAAAATAATTTTAGAGCCCTGCCTCAAATCAATACCTAAGGATTCAAACACAGATCTGCTTGGCTTTTCCTCTTCTGAGATATGTCTTCACACCAGAGAAAGAAGAGAGAATCTTCCCTGACCTTGGTACGCAACGTGCTGATAGCTGTGCAGCAGTTAAGGCCTAAGTCAAAAGCCTGACTGTCCTAATGTTCTGTAACTCACATAATTCAGCTTTTTTCAAAATGCCTAATGCCACAGATTCAGAGAGTCTAACTCTATTATTCTTGTCATTTCTTAAAATGTTTGCACAATATAATTAATTACTATTTCTGTACAGCTACAAAGACTTTTCCATTTTCATTTGTATTTACAGACCTACAGCTTACTCTGTAAACCCAAAATGTAGGAGAAAAAAGGGTTTTATGGTGCATGAATGGCAAGATCAGTTATAGCACCCATTCACAACAAAGCCAACCATTGTAGGCATATTACAGGCTCTTTGAAAATGTTGTCCCCCATTATACTGAAAAGAGGCTTTATTTCAATGGTTATATATTGATTTTCTTTTAGAAGCAATAAGTTCCTTCACCCACATGATCTGTTATTCTCATGCATGCTGACATTTCTAATGCAGTATATTAAATAAAGTACAGTAGCCTATTCATCCTACTCACTGGAATTACTTTCTGGAAGCAATGACAAGTATTTCACAGTATTTCACAAACTTCCTCCAAACCATCTACATCAGCTTCTAAGAAAAGCAGCTATTACTTGCAGTTTTCCAGACTTACAAACAGTGCTTCATTATCTTGACCTAGCAGTCTACAGAAACTTTCCCATAAGGGAAGCAACTATTTCTCATACTAGAAGCATCACTATAATTAGACCCCTACTGAGCTGTCCTTAGCCCAAGGCTCAGTCAAGAAATTATATCTGGAAAACAGCATTTGATTAGGATAAACTTATAAATTCATTATGCAGGTCTCCTAGCTATCATTTAATGTGGATAATTCAAACTCCTTTTCGTAAGTTATTTAATGAGACAATAAGTATCCATGGGATGGATTATTAGAATTTCCCTGTAATACATTTGAGCTGGTATATGTCATATATATGCCTTGGCTCTGTGTTCACAAAGAGGTGTTTGAAGATAGACTAGGAATTAAAAGCCATCAGAGAGCATGAATATCTATGTAACTGTAGCAACAAGGTTAATTTAAACCATGGAGTGGTACCTGAGTGATTCATGTAAAAATCAAATGAAAATGACTAAGATATCCTTCCAAGTATAATCCTTCCATCCTTAAAAATAAAAAGGATGACTTTCTGCCTGTGACAGACTCACTACCAATGTTCTCGAGAAAATTTAAATTAGCATTAATAAGGAACAAATCTCAAGTGATTCAGGAAACTGTTAGGGCTTAGTTCTGCATCTCAGAAACCGTGAGGCATATCCTATTGGAGCAATTTCTGAGGCACCATACATGGGCCTGCATTGATTCATCTTTCTGATGTCAAAGAAAAGCAGCAGTGAAGGCTGCTTCACTACCACCTTAGATAGCTCATCCTAGTTATTCAAGATGTAGGTGGAAAGAAAAGGATTTATTTTGCACCTTTTTAAGGCTGGTTTCCCTCCCACTCTGCAGCAAACATCTCTGTTACTATGCACTCCTTCCCGATTTCCTGATTTCATCGTGCTGAGGTGGAGATGGGCACTAGGAAGATAGCCCTCTCCATGGGCACAGCAGTGGCCTTGCCAATCAGGTATTTGGCATAGCCACGTCTGTCTGACAGCAGGGAATTCCCTGCCAGCACAATCAGGAGTACCACAACACACTTTCAGGACCTACACTGCTTGACTGCTCCTTGATGGTGACATTGCCACTGCATTTGTGCTCCTCTAGTAAGGCATTTGTCAGTCTGAACCCTTGGATGGACTGGAAGGGGTTGTTTTCCACACTGGTGAGTGGCATTCATGCCACGAAGTCTGGTTTCAATTTGCTGCACTGCAGCAGCCCCTGTATGAGAGAGGAGAGCATCTCAGGCAGGTCTGGCAGCTCTGTTTTGAACATTTGTGTTATTCCTACCACTCAGTGATAATAGTGCAAGCAGATGGGAAGCCCTATATTGGTGGGTTTCTGCAAATTTATGCAAATCAAGACCAAAAAAATACAGTCTAAGGGTTAGGAAGGTCTTGCTGCCAGGAAAATATAGCTCCTGCCAGGAAGAATAAAGCTCTGTAGAAAGTTAAGGGCACTTGAAGAAAGAATAAAACAGGTAAAAACATGGTAAGAACCCCAAAGCAGGACAATTATGGGCCATTTGCTTTCTGCAGTGGCACGTATGGAATAAATGGAGTTAGAAGTGGCACAGGACAGCCACCGCACCCATGGGCATATTGTGTGCAGCAACACCTTTTGGTAGAGAACCGAATATGTGTGCATGGCCCACCTGCCAGAGGACAACTCTGGACAGATTTAATTTGTCATCACTTATGTAGCCAGAAACTAAAAAATTAGATGAAATAGTTTTTGTTATTTTTTTTTTTTGTCCTGGATGGTAAATGTATGTCAGAATGAATAGTTTTATTTGTATGTAATTCTGGCTGAGATTTCACTCTACCTGGAAACACAGCAAAGAGCATGACAGTAAGTTAATCAGATACCTTCCCTCCAACCATGAGGATGAGAAAACTTCAGTGACAACAGTAACACAATCAAAGGAGTGATAAAACCCCCTGTCCAAGAGTCACATCAAGTCTCTCTTCCCGTTACTGATCTCTGTTTTTCCAAGTGCTCCAAGAAGACCTGGTGAAAATGAATTTACTCAGCTTCTCTGCCTGTCACTTCTGCCAGATCACTTTCCTCATGGTCCTCACACACTCATCATGGAAGTGTGAAAGGTTTGCACGGTGCCTTTTGCCTCCTCCCACCGTGAGCAGTAACGTGGCAGCACTCTGGATTTAGGAGACAGTAACAAGTTTTACATATGCAAACAGTCACTTCCTGCTTATGTGATATATTATCGTTATTCAGAAAACAGCCAAGGACACTGAATCTGGAAGTAACTATAATTCTACCATGCAAGCACCATAACTTTATATTGTGAAGTTGCCTTTAAAAATATGATTGGAGTATTATGTTTCCATGTTATTCTCTAGCTGGAACACAATAAATTCTTGTCAAGCCTGCTAAGATTGGAGGATTTTATTCAGCTAAAGCTTAAATCAGTCTGACTTATGCAAAATTTGAGAGGGATGAGAAAGGTGCCCTTTGCCATATCTCACTGGTACCTCATATACCTTGAGATCAATGTGCCTTTCAATATTCATTGTGTCGGGCTTTATTCTAAATCCCCACGGGTGCAGCAGGCAGTGGGAGTGAGAGCAAGCACAGTACTGTTCCATGTACCTTCAGCTCAGAAAATTAAGTTAGAGATGATTTGTCCATTACCATTTGCAGACCTGCAATTGGGGCTATTTTTGGTTCTAAGTATTTCTGTGCTCAGGCAATTGTCGTCCCTTTTGCTATTAGCCTTTACTCTGCTTGATCAGGCAGCCTGTCATTTGGTACCTTCCTGTTGCTTTCTTGGCCTCACAAGTTTTGATGGGCTTTTATGGGCAGAAAGGTCTCATCATGCCTTCAAAATGTGAAATCCACATCTGCTAACTATTGGGGGAGGGAGGTCCCGACAAAATGGATAGCTGTAATTGCACGGAGAAGCTTTATGCCTTCAAATCCCAACTGAATGGCTTTGTGACATGTAGCATGCACAGTCTGCACCTGAAATTTTAATTAACTGTATAAGGAACAATCTGTCTTTAATGTATGTGATAAAATGTTCTCATATTAGAAATAACAAAAAAGGATTTCAAGTGAAAAATAAGGTTCACTTTTTACCATGAATTATTCCTTTCATTCATCTGGAAACCCTGCTTAATGCCTCTCTTGAAGAAAAAAAAATCATTAAAAACTCTGATGCTCTGTCTGCTTTCTATATGCTTTACAATTTCTGAAGGATTTTTCCAAGGATGATGAGGGACAAGATCCTTGTTAAAGAACACTTTGACTCTCATCCAACAAAGATGACAATAAATCTTCAAACCATTTCTGACCATATGTCACAACTCCTGAAGGCAAATGAAGGCTTTTACAGCTTTTAAATAATCTTTGGCAATGACAGCTGCTAAGACACTTACCCTCCTCCCCACTCTTTCGTTTCTCACTAACTGGGAGGAAAAGTTGTGCTTTCATTCACTCTGCTTCCAGAGTCACACATCATGACCTGGGTTACTGTAAACTAAACATTAAAAACAACATGAAAGGTCTACTTAATGTGTGGAAATTGAGAAACCTGTTATCCACAGAGCTCACACCTTTTTCAAAATAAAGATACTGACTTACACTCCAAAACCATAGCATTTTTCAGGGGTAAACTGTATTTACTTTGGTGTTTCTAGTACTAAATCAGCCCGAGACACAGAGAAATAAATAATTTTATTAACCTCTGTAAAGGAAACTTGCAAGGGCTGAATCCTATAAATCACAATTTTTACCATAGTTAATAGTATGATTTTTGCATCCATTTTCTCCTGTTGAAAGGCTCAGATTAGTAAATCAGAGTGTAAAACGGGACCTGAATTTTAAGGAAACAGTAGTCCTTGTGGTCTCAATAGGACATTTGTCTCCTTACAGAGAATCTTGTGAGTTATGCAGATCAGTCTAGCAAGCCTGGGAGAGGGATGCTCTGAAACAGAATGCATTTATCCCTGAGCGCATTTTCTTATATCACAGGTTTCTGGATAGACGAAAAAAGCATGCACTGCATTTTAAAATATTTGTAGTAGCAAACAGTGTATAAAGTGTCCCCAGCTGGACTAGTCAGTTTTCAGTTACAGGAGATGGGTGATTTCTAGAAACTGAAGACTTTATCAGTAGTGAAATGCTGTACTTATTGCATTTTACTTATCCTAAAACTACACAGGGAATCCAAACACAAAGTATGTTCTACCATATAACTTAGTTTTTTATATTTCTTGGAGAAATCTTAGTGTAAAAATCAGTTAATTAATTTCATAAGCACACACATTTTTTCTCAGTAATAATGTACAATAATACATGTGACACCCATGACTAACCTAGTAGTAATGTTCTAAATATTCTTTATCACATTTATCTGCCTCCAACACCAGCTTTTATAAAAAAACAAACAACAACAACAACAACAAAGCCAAAGCCCACAAGTATTGCTATATTTTTAAATTCTTACTTGACACCAGGCTTATTTTGATTACAATAAAACAAGTATCTACAATTTACTGCCGTGAATGGATGCACAAGTCAATGTCATTCAAAGTCCCCTCTGCCTTTAGGAGACAAAGTTCTACAGGTATCAAACAGTGATATCCTCAGCTGATATTTGTGATATTTGTATCCTCAACTGTACAAAGTCTGATCTTTAAATTAATCTTTGGCACATACATGCTTTCAGAAGTCTAGCCACGGAATTCTGAGAGTTTTAATTTCACAAGACTGATGCCAAGCTGGTTCAGAGCACGAGTTGTGTGAGTTTGTAGCAACCTATTCCCATCTGGGCTTTCCCATGGGCGAGGAAAAGAGAGTATCTAGGAATAAGGCATCTATTGATCGTTGATTATGATAAGCTAAAAAATGCCCAAAAGCAGAAGAGAGATGGGAGGTGGAATCTATTTGGGGATTTATGAAGTGGTGGGATGAACAATTTGGAATTTCTGCAATGACACACAATGATTTTACACATCCTATTTGAGGCAACCAGTTGATTTCCTAATTTTTTTTTCAAGAAAGAGAAGCAAAGAAACACCTGATGAATGCAGTGGTGGTTCTCACCTTAGAGTCTACTCCTTAAAGTAGAAGATCTGCGTTCAACACTCTCTTCAGCCAGAAGAATATACCTAAACCTTTTACTTTCCAAGAATATACCATTCTCATTTGGAGTGAAGATTTCTGTTCCTTTTGCAAAACATCACCTATGGTGACTAAAATGATAGGAATATGTCACCTTCTGAGGTCTAGCTCAGTATGACTAAGTTAAAATAATGCTTTAGGCCTAAACAATATGTTACAGATAAACCCAGTTGGAAATTTATACATATATTTTATACATCTCTGCAGATACGTTCCTGCACATTGCACTTACAACTAATGTGTTTGGTGAAACAGGGTCTTCACTTCCAGGACACAGTGAAACAAGACATACATAAGTATTTGCTGACCAAACCAGCATATGCTGTGCATATTCTATGGTGAACCAAAAGTACATGTGCTTTCAAATCCAGCCAAGTTTCTCTGAGCTGTATTTTATACTCCCATTAATTATATAAGAGAAATGGGAAGATCTGGAACTGAAGCAGTTTTTAAAGACAGAGGCAAATAAATAATTGAATACTGCATTGCTTTGGATAGCTTCCACATTCTTTTGCCCTCAGATATCTCTTTCAAGCTTCAGGGAATTAATAAATTAGACCACTGATCCATCTATTACACCTGCTTTGGGGGAACACAAAAAAAGGAAAAAAACCCCACAGGGTGGAAACATCTTGTAATTTATTCCCTTCTACTGCTTGACATCTTCCCAACTGAGTGAAACAGTAAAAAGTGTTTAAAGACATGAATTTAAAAGTGGGTTTATTTATTTCTTTTATTGGATTACATGAAAATACTAAAAGCATAATGCCAAATATTCTCAGAAAACAGTTTATATCCATAGGCAAATTGTCTTAAATACATATATATGTTTTAGGTAATACTCAGTTTTTATCTAAAATAAACAACTTTTGATGAGCTATACTAAATCACAAAAGTTACAGGAAGGAACAGTGTGAAAAATAGTGACTCTATATTCTTGAATTTATGAGAAAGAGCAGGTCAATCTAAATTTAGCCAAAATTCATGAAGTGTCTTTTTTCTAATCTGAGTTTGCACTCAGGCTGTGACCTGAGAACATGCACATGCCTCTATCCAGTCCTTCAGAGTCTGAAGCCCCCTCTCACATGTTGTGAGATTAAAGTTACATTTCCTTCTTTTTTAAAGTGGGGCAGGTGAAGGAAGAACTGATAGGACTGTCTTGTAATCTTGGCAATAATTTATTTCTGATGATCAAACACCCTAATTTAGTAAAAAAGAGTTCCTAGATGAGAAAGCAGAATCTCAAGACTGCCCCTCCCCTTTATAATCTTCACAGCCAACAAGCTGTCTTCTTGAGTATTTTCTTCAAACTAACATGCTGAAAATTCATGCCCATGGCTTCAAACAAACTTTGAAATATATATTTCTGTAAAGCTGTTTAGGCAGCTCTTGCAGTGCCCCATTTTTTAAATCCCTAGTCAAAGAAACAGAGTGTACCCAAGAAAATGCTGTGAAGGAGCTGTCCCTCCTTCATTATAAAACACACCAAGAAATGCCCTTTAATACCACTGTACAATATGGAGGAATATTTAAACATTATTATTAAGCTTTCAAACTGCCAGATTTTGCAGGTTTCTTTCTACTGTTGTCATTAAATTATAAATGCTGAAGCTTTTAGCAGCACAGAATCAGTTATATTTGGTTATGAATGATTAAGTGCGCATGAAGTTTTTACCAGCACATTAATCATCAGGTACAGAAAGAAGCATGACACTGGTTAAAAATTCACTTCTTTACTGCCCATGGGATATGTAAAGTCTCCACGTACAGTCAGAGATTGCTTACCTTTATGACAGACCAAGTGCTGAGTAAGATGCATTGAATTTGCATCCCTCTAAAAAGTAGTTTCATTTGGTCAATGAGATAATTATCCTTTGACAGTATGAATGGCAGCAGCAGAAACAACAGCACTGGTAAAATCAGGTTAAGAGTTTTAATTATGCTTTATTTGATGCCTGGTGCTGGAACCTAAACCACATACTGAAGAACAAACTAGTTCAGGGGAATATGGGTATCTCCATGCATCCTTGTATTCACCTGCCTAGCTCTGCCCAAATTGACCACTTCTACTCTCATGTGGTTCAGTCGAAATAGTTTTGTACAGCAGAATAGCAGCACACAGAGACTCAGGGCAAAGTGTGGCCCCTCTGTGGTAAGTTTTAAAAATACACTTAATAAAGGGATGTATTTCTATTTTCAAGTATGAACAACTCTAAGGACCTTTCCAGTTTGGGACATTCATGTGAACTTTCTATTACTTTCACATTAAAAGAACCTTCCCAAATGTCAACTATGTCTGAGTGACAAAGTCCCTTTCCTGGCTTCTGAGATGCTAATTTTCAGACTGGGACAAGTTATGTCTACGTGTCAAGCCTGAAAATAACCTGTTGCAAAGGTAGGTTACTGTAAAAAGTGTGTCCATCAGTCCAGGTTTTGTGTTCAAGCCTTCCTTCTCCCCCAAATGAGTGAGAAGCATTTTGACGCACCTCAACATTTTCATTAGCTCAGTTAGGGTAGAATAAAAAAAAACCAACTAAAGCAAATATAAAATAGAAAACAGTTGCAAATGTTTACAGTAATCTATATTTAAGCTATATTTAAGCACCCAGTCTAACAGATTTCTCTGTATATCCAGATCCCAGATACAGTCTCAGGAATCATGCTGTCCTCCATTCCCACTGTGCATCCTTAGCGTGTGCTCCTTCTTCAATATACTGGGTTTATAGACTATTTCTCTGTGTGCTCTCTTGGAGTTAGAAACACATTCATTTCTTCCCAATTCCCACATTTATTTGGCTTATTGGAGAGATTATTAAGACAGCTCTCCCATCCAAAGGAAGTTTGTCCTGCTGCAGAGGTAGAAATGGAAACACTGTCTCTTCCTGCACTTGTGTGACCCACTACAAGTCTTTTGACTTATGAATAATTCCTTTTCCAACCTGCATAAAAATACCAGGGCAGAAGTTTCACTTACTCTGTTTACATTTATAAAATCAGAGGCATTTTTTTATGTTGACTTGGAGATTATCAAATATATGTGATACTAATATGAAAACAAGACAAATGTGTTCATTTCACAACATGACCTCATAGATAAATAACAAACTCTTGAACTACCCCTGCTGACATGGCCATTGTTTTGTAGTGACTGTCCCTTAAACCTGTCTTTGGTAGTTAGTAACTTCTAAACTGGAATATTTAGCAATGCCACCAGCTAGTTAGGCAAGATGCACTGGAATAACCCAAATACAGCAGTACTAATTTGAAAACTGCAGAAATGCAGACTAGCATTTTGCAAGGTGCAAGCCTCTATTGAGGTGGGAAGCACCCTGACAACTCTGAAGAAGAATATGTATATAAGAATCCAAGTAGATTTTCAGTCATTTGTCTGCATTTCTTGTTTGTAAAATGGATATAGAAACAGTTTGTCAAAGATTTTTTCATTTTCATGTGGCAAGTCTAAATAGGGGAATACAAAAATATCCACGGCTATGACCTGCATCAGCTGTTTTTTTGATAGGCTTACTATCAGATAATCCTGTTTGAGTTTCTTTCTAAAACAGCAGATGAAGCCTGCACAGTAGAGTTCCAGAAAAATATTAACAGAAAATAGGGAAACTTAAGTAACAACAAAAATAAACTTATGCACCTTTACACAAGGTGACTGAATACTCATAAGAAATTATTCACATAAGGTATTACACAGATCCTTAATAGCAATCCTGATGATTATTCTTTAATGGACAGGTGATGGTATTTGAGGAATCTTTATTGCTTTGTGTATTTGGATGAAAACATTTGGTTTTGTATTAAAATATGCTAAACTATGACTATTAAGCAATTTCAGTTAAAGCAACTTTCACATTCTACCAAAGTAACCATCTAAAGAATAATGTAATCTAAGAAATTTTCCACAGCACAAAATAAATATGGTATGTATAATGATGATGCAAATTAAAGCTATCCAGCAGAAACTGGTTACTTTAGCATAAAATTAAAACCCAGCTGCTTTTTCTTTCAGCCTCTCCCTGCAGGACCAGCTATACCTCCTTTAAAGTGAACTTTCAGGATAATAAAGCAATGTCATGATGAATATTCTAAAAGGTCAATACTAATTAACTACATTAATGTATTTTACATAGAAACAGCTGTGTGAGGACACGATATTTTTTCACGGGTGCCAGCAAAAGTTCCTTCAGCAAGATTTCTATTACAAAGCACTTTAAAGGCAGAGTAGAGGGCTTTTTGAACACTACAGTATGTTTGGTGTGCATGTGTCTATCATATGCATGTGTTGTGTGCGTATTTACTCATACACATAAATATGTTAAGTTTGCTAAGATCATGAGTTTAACAGTGTCAACATTTGAAAAGAAAACAAACCATAACCCCACATGTACACCACGAGTACAGAAGGAAATCAACCAGTGGCCCACATGCTGTGTAGTCAGCTTCTGCACTGACTGAATTGTAACCCTCAAGCATCATCTGAACACCTTGGGTAGTTTTAGCTACAAAGCAGCTGCTGCTACAAATGATCCATCACCTGGTCAATGTCTCTCTTAAGAAGATGAGGCTTTCCACCTTCAAATGGTCTGTCTGTGAATGACAGAGAAAATTAGTTCCTGGGCATATGTGAGTGCATTGTGGGCTGTCTTTTACATTAGTAATTCAGTGTAACAAGGTGTTCTGAAGAGCAAAGGACTTTCTGTTGAGTTTTTGGAAGCTTTTACTACACATTCATTCTAGTTCATTCTTATAAAACACATAGGATTTGCAAAAAAATCTGGTTAAGCTTCATCCAAAAATCCTTTACTTTTTACAATCCAGCACTGTTTCCATGATCCATGCTAGGATCCAAGAGGCAGTAGCTGTTTCTTGATTTTTCTCTTTCTCTATTTCTGTCCTTTTCCTCTCCTTATTTTTTCTTAAGGTTGGATAGGTTAGAGTTTGCTATGTCAATGTTTCGTGAAATGTTTTGTTTTGATTGAATGTTTGCTTTAAATTTTGCCAACTTCCTGACCTTCTAAAGTTTCCCAGTAAGGTTTGTTTTTTAATCTTCTGAGAACATTGTTGTGTTTCTCCTGTGTGCTCACCTCAGGAAAAAGTAGTACCTTAAGTCCCTATTAAATAAACACTATGAACAAGAACCAGGGCTTTACAAGGCCCTTTAAAGATGCAAGAAGCTATGAACATTTTTCTTTATATGAGTCTTACAAATTTCCATACATGAACCCTTCACAGCTCATTCCAAAACTCAGTACGCCTTGAAAAGGAATTAAGAAATAGTTTGAAAGAGCTTCAAAGGTGCTAAGTCTGGGACACACTTTCTTTATGAATTAATAATTTTTCCTTTGCTTCCTCCTAGACACAAAGAGATTCTGTCACCAATTTCACCCTGCATTTCTTTTGGCTTTCCAAGTGACAAAACACTGGTTATCAGCACCCAAAGTCTATCTGTATGTTAAAATTTAATGAAGATAGAGTTGATTCTTGATAAAGCAAGCATTTGTAATTTGCCTTACTGCTCCTTACAGTAAGCTTATAAAATGGCATTGACATACATTCTTGTAAAAATCCTAGCAGTTTGAAAGCTGTGAGGCCACAAAAATGACCAAGGTTTTGGAGCACCTCTCATGTAAGGCTGCGAGAGATGGGACTGTTCAGCCTGAAGAGATGGGACTGTTGAAGAAGAGGAGGCTCAGGAAGACCTCATCAATGTATGAAAATACTTGAAGGGAGCATGTAAAGAGGACAGAGCCAGGCTCTGCTCAGTGGTCCTCAATGACTGGGCCAGAGGCAATGGGCAAACCCTGAAACATAGGAGGTTCTCTCTGACCATTAGGAATTACTTTGTCACTGTGAGGGTGACAAAGCATTGGCACCTGTGGCCCAGTGAGTTTTTGGAGTCTCCCTTTTCAGAGATCCTCAGAATTCAACCTGAGCTATGTGCTGTAGATGATTAGTTTGAGAAGTGGAGTTGGTGTAGTTGATCTCCAGAGACACCTTTGAACCTCAAATATTCTGTGATTTCCTAAAAAACCTTCTAGGATTCACATGAACTTTGGCTTTTTCTCTTTTTCTCCGTTCCTGTTCTCAGGCAAAAGGGCCTGAATTTTCCTTCTTCAGAAGAATATGGCATGTTCTGGCTCAGGAAATTATTTTGATTGATAATTTCTGTTTTCAGTTGATGTAACTCAGGCCTCACAGTCTCTGCTGTAGGACAGCCATTCCTGTGGGTTTATCAGGAGTTTATAGTATTTAATGTTCTGCTTAGAGCCACTGGCATCTGCAGTCACATGATTACAAAATCCCTGCCGTTTTCTTTGAAGAAAAGATTAATCAACTCAGTTGTATACAAAACTTGGTATTGTGCATTTTAATTCCCTAAAAAGGAAACATTTCTCTTAATGGTCCAACTTTAAAAAATTGTTCTAGTTAACTGGTAATCTGATTCTGGAGACAGAAATTAAATGCCCAGCTTCACCAATGCTGGAACCCTACAGCTGTTAACTCTTCCACTGAGACCTTAAAAAACTTTTCTGCACACAAGGAACACCTAAGTTCCATCTGCAAGTAAGTTCATTTAGAGCAGTAGCCTTTAGCCTTTTAGCATGAGTTTTCTCTCCTTAGCTGGATAATCTTTTCCTTGCTTTGCTGTCCTAAGGACTACTACAGTTGTTAACTCTATAAAAATATGGTACCTTAAGCATTAGAATTAGTTTATCATGTTTGTCTGGAGGCTTCTGTTATTTCCTTACTATTTGCAAGGAACTAGCAAGTCTAAGGGGTGTTTTTAGAAAAGAAAAATAGCAGGAAAACAGCCAATATTAATTCTTGCTATACTGTGAGTATAAATACGAAGGAAGAACAGATTTTGCCTCTGCAACCTGCTGTTTATTTTGGAGGAGGAAGGCCCATCTAAAAAAAACGCCAAAAATTGAAGGAATTAACTATTATTTCAATTAAAGCAATAATTAACTTTCCTAAAAGACCGCTTTTTCTGTCCTAATTATTTTGGTACTTCTTCAGTTCACTTCTGGCAATAAATGCAAAAAAAAAAAACCAAACAACATAGCATCACTATAGATTGTTCAGAGACTAAATAATCCTTAGATGATTACAATGGGGAGTTTCATATTTTTCAGACATCTAGTTGGCAAAATAACAATCAACTTATTTAACTCATATATAAGATTTAGCACTGTGTTTTAGGCTGACTAGTCAATAAAGCCTCCATTTCATAAAAACTGAAGGAATCATTAAAATGATATAAAGAGGAGAGACATGACATAAAAAAGCCTAAAAATCCTTCTTTTTTTCCCCCTTTTGATGGGTGTATATGCCACTGCATTCTTTAAACAGACAGAACATGAATCACTTTCCAGAAAGCTCCTCTTTATTGGATAAAAGTATAAGTAATGCCAGTGCCAAATCTTAAGGCGAAAGGAAAGTAAGAGTCACATTCTTCTTCAGAAATAGGACCTTCTTCCTAATGAAAGCTATTGAGTTTAGCAGCTAAATGTCAAAGAACAGAGAAAGAAGAAGAGAAAGAAGATTTACCATTAAAATCTCCAGACCAAAAGGACATTTTCATCATTCATTTGAACAAAGGGCTTTACTGTTTTCTTAAATTCTGGCTTTTCTAGAGGACAGTATTTTTATTTATATATCACTATAGTGGTCAATATAGTAGAAAAAGGAACAAAAATCAGCCGTTCAGTGTCATGAAAATAACTGTTCCATAGTTCTTTTCTGTTCTCAGTAGAGAATAAAAAAAGAAAGTAAGACAGAATAAATGGCAACCCACAATATTGTTGAGTAATTCAGTTCAAGAGATGGGTTGGAAGCTACTGAATAAAAACCTTACGTTTGATTTCAGAGTGTAAATAGCCTTGTCTTGCTCATTTTTTTTTACACTATGGTATCCTGAATAATCTTCCTCTTGTACATAATGCTGTCTTTTTTGACATCTCTTAATCTATACACAACTATAAGGGATTTACAGTGATTTCCCACACACACACACTAAAATTATAACTCTAAGAACCTTTTGATATCTGTAAACTGTCACGAGAACGCTTATATGCACAGCATAAATGTGTAGATCTTCTTAGATCACTTTCTACCCATCCTTAACTCCAAAAAACCCAGTTTGGCCATTTCTGTGGATGGGTGAAAACCAGTATAAACGTTTAACTTCCATAGGAGGATCTAGATAGTAGGAAAAGGAGTCTCCACCACTAAATGGCCTTGTGATATTACAACTGCAACTTGCAGTGACAATACCACTTCCACTTCTGGATGTAAAGTTTAAGCCTTAAGGAAAAAGGTAAAGATGAACTTGATGTTGCTCTGGTTGCTTCAAGTTTCACAAACCACAAACTAGCACTCCAATAACCAATCTTTGCCCAAAGCAGCTCAGAACAGTAGCAGTGGGTAGAGCTGATGGGTAGGGCTGAAAAGATCACCTCAGGACTTTGTCATTTAATAATCTATCAAATTCAGAAGTTAAATCCAACTACAATTCTAAACAGAAAACCAGAAAATCCAAAATTTTGTGGTGTTCAACCTCATTGCTGGGAGGAAAGGGTTAAAACTAGAAGATTTGGTGAGAAGAAGAGGATAGTTTCACTCAAACTGACCTTGCAGCTTGGAATGCTAAAAATTGCCATAAATAAAAATGTCGGCATGGGAAAACTCAATTTTTTACACCTAATGTGGTTTATCCTCTGCCTGTGTTGGAAAGCAGAACTCTTGTAGAGAGAGAACACATTCTCACAGACAGGTGGAAGCCTTTTGTTATCTTGGGGCAAGCAGCAAGGCCTCCCTCTTCCCACTGCTTGCTGCCAGGATGAACTAAGCCTAACACAGCCTGTGTCCCCATGTGTCTCTGCTGCCCAGCCTTGTTAGCAAGGTAATGAAATAAATCTACTCCTCACATTTTAGCTCTGGCTTGGTGGTTTCCTTGGCTACCTGTATGTGCTGATTCACACACTCACACACTTCCCTCACATTTTGAAGCCAAAATTATAAAAATCTGATTCAAAATGAATCATGAAGTTGCAAAATAAATTCTAGAACTGCCTTTTTCCCCTGCAGAATTAAACTAATTATGTTTCAAGCTGAGTTGATTCTTACTCATATTTTGTCAGAAGACATTTTCTCTAAAACTATCTCTTAATCTTTCCTGCTGGTTTACAGAATCTCTCCTAGTCATCATTTTTGATGTCAGATTTTCTAGGAATATTACCATAAAACTATAAATTTGCTTGCATTCCCATTTTATCTGGATAGCATTAAACTTGCCCAACACAAGAAAGACATGAATTTCTTGGAATGAGTCCAGAGAAGGCCATAAAGATGATCAGAGGACTGGAGTACCTGTCCTATGAAGACAGGCTGGGAGAGCTGGTTCTGATCATCCAGGAGAAGACAAGCCTCCTCAGAGACCTTTTAGTGGCCTTCCACTTCCTAAAGGGCCCCAACAGGAAAGCTGGAGAGGGTCTTTTTACAAGGACAAGGGAGAATGGCTTTAAGCTGAAAGAGTAGCTTTAGATTAGATATTAGGCAAAGATTCTTACTGTAAGGGTAGTGAGGCACTGAAGCAGGTTTCCCAGAGAAGCTGTGGATGCCTAATCTCTAGAAGTGGTCGGCCTCAGTTTGGATGGGGTCTTGAACAACCTTGTCTAGTAGAAGTTCTCACTTCCCACAGTGGGGAGGCTGGAACTGGATGATCTTCAAGGTCCCTTCCAATCCATTCTGTGATTCTATGAAAAAACTTCCCTTCAGGTACTGAATACAACAGCTGCACTTAGCATGATCTTTGGCCTGACCATAAACCCTAAAATCTTGAAAACGTGCTGAATACATTCAGATAAAAGGCTAAAACTAAACCAAAAATTAAGATAAAAAGAACTCCATAATTTAAGTCACCTAGAGTGATAAGGCTGAGCAAATCTAAAGTTTGGAGGATTTTTCTCTTTGGTGCATTTGTGGCATTCTTCAACTCTACAACGAGTGTTGCTGTTGACAATAAATAGCACTATTTTTAATACCTAGTGGTGCTCTATGAATTGCTTCAGAATCTGAAATTCTGTCCTTAAAGGAAGATTCAGCAGCTTATTGTACATCCTAGGTGCACTGCACTGCAGACACAGAAAACTCTGTTGGCCAGGATTTTATCTCTTATCTTCTGCAATTACATTTATTTTAGAAAACTAAAGGTATGCCACTGAAGTTACAATTTTGAGAAGTGAAGGGAAAAAAAGAAAAATATTAACTCTATTAATAGCTACCAGAGTTAACAGGCCATATAATCTCTAATTTTGACTGAAGACACAGCAAATCGGTAAATTTTCTTTTGCTGGGTGTCTTTTAGGACACTCAGCAAATGAAAAAACAGAAAACACTGTACCATCCTTAAGCATGCTACAGGCATTTTGCCACTTGTTATCTCACCTTGAATTTTTATATAGAAAAACTGTTTCTGAGGTATAGTGAATGAGATTTGCTGTTTATTATCACTAGGTCATATTTATGTGCCCTCTGGACACAGCATGTTTACCTGTTTCCTGTATTTGTGAGTCATCAGAGTTGAAATCAAGAATGAGGGCTGCGCTTGTCCATCTGCAACATTCTACTCCTCTGGCAAAATGAGGATGTCTCAAGAGACAGTAATCATTTAAGACACTGGTTACATCTTTCATTTCCAGGGGCTATCTAATCACACCCTCCAAGTAGATTCTCATGAGTGACAGGTTTGAGAAGATCCCCAGGTGAGTAGACAAATAACCTCAGTAAGATGCTAGCAAAAAAAATGTTGACAATTACTCTCTCAGTTAAAGCATGAAATCCAAGCATCTTCTCAGTTCATCTGGAACAATCAGGATAGCATGAAAGGCCTGACACAGATCATGAAAGGTATTTTTACTGCTGAGATCCAGGAGAAGGTAAAGTCTATCTATCGGCTTTCCTTTGGCAACAAAGCATCATTAAGACTACATGTGATCTACTCTTGCTACTCTCCCAGGACAGCTAAAGGATGGTTGTCCACAGGCATCCACAGCGTTTTCTAAAGCTTCAAGAAATAATGTAAAAATACAGCATGTGGTGAGCCTTTCAGATCTTTTGAGTTACATTTTGCAACATTTCAGACATCTTAGAATTGCTCTTCTATGGAAAATTTTCTAATGGAAAATTTCAGGGGAAACAATAAAAACAAATTTATGAAAACTCACATTTTTTGCCTACTACACTGCACACAGTTTTGCTATCTTTCAGCCTTGTCCTGTCATTCTGAATATTTTTATTTCAGTATTAATAATATACAGAACCATTCTGTGACATTTTTCCCACACATTACATTCCTCTAATGGTAATACTGTAGTGTATTTAGTATAAAATCTCTATAAAATAAAACTGTTTAAAGGAGTTTTACATCATTATGTAAAGTCTTTGCATATATGAACAGAGTTAAGTTTAGAAGGATTACTGGACCAGTTATTTATATTTTACTCACTGAAACAACCAGAAATAATTTTATTTGTCAACAGAATCTCTTTCTTTCTTGTTTTTTTGTTTTTTTTTTTTAAACCGTGTCCATGAATACAACAATATAAACAAAGACAACAGTCTGAATGATGGTAGGTATCACATTTTGGTGTGTAATGTGCAGTTTTGGAGTGCTCAAAGAACTGTGCTGTTTAGTCGATTGACTGCTTCTCTGTAATTAAGGTGTGTTCTAAAATGACCTCAAATGAACCAGAAATTCCAGACTTTCTCCAATATTAATTATTTTCCAGTTCTGTGTTTTAGACTCTTTTTATTTGCTATGAAGTTTTCCCTATGTAGATTCACAAATGGTTCAAATTTGAAGACCCTGAACACGGACTTTTTCTGATTCCTTCCTCTTTATTTTTTTGTCTGACTCTCTTTCATAAACTATCATGAAGGGGGAAAGTGGGAAGGGCATTTGGAGAAGATTAAAGACATGAGAATAATTTGTTTTGAAAGAAAACTCTCAAATGTTGCTATTTTAGTACACACCTCTTTTTATCTGCTGTTCCTGGGACATGTTTTCAATTACTGTTGTGAAGGCAAACTTACATCATCGTAAAAAGGGTATGAACCAATGCTGGTGTCCATGAAGCACTTGGAGGTTCCAGTTATCCATGTTTGGTTGACAGGGAAGGCTAAGCATGCACCCCTGGGTGACCTCTGCACAGCTTTTGTGTCGACATTACAGGAGGCTGACATTTGCATATGCAAACCCCTAATGACTTAGCGGAGCAAACTGGTGTACAGAAGGCTGATCGAGGGACAGCTCCTAGCACACAAAACTTTCCTCATAAGAGAGTCAATGTTTTCTGTCACTTTTTAACTCAGAATGGATGTGAATTTATACGCAATTCCAGATGGCTGCAAACAGAATTGAAAGGAAGAGTAAAAATAAAAAAAAATATAACTGTATGGTTTGCAGTCCATGATGTAGTTTACAATTGCATTCAGCTCAGGCCATGATGACACAAGATGACGCACAGCGCATTATGAAGAGTCCATCTGCTTCTCAGTCAAGTTTTACAACCTGGGCTAAGCTCTTCATTGCTACGGACAAGATTAAGATGACCCAACAGCTTTAAAATTATTCATGATGTATTGTCTTCTTTAACATTAACCTAAAATCCTACTTCTAATGGAAAAGTTAACATTAGAAATACACTGGAATGGGAAATAAATTTTTAATCTAAAGAGAAAATAAATTTTTAATTTAAAGATGAGGCACATTGACAGAAGACAAGACAGAATTTTTTTCCAAATAAACTTTTTTTTATTACAGTCTAGACTGAAATAAAGTAAGTGAAAGGAAAAAAAAGGACAGATCATCTTGTAGATCTGAGACTGTGAATATCTGTTTATGTAACTTTTAAGGGAAGTTAATGAAATAAATATCCCCTGGTTGATTTGAAAGAAAAAAATCAATTTGTTTAATACTATGCAGAGTCAACTCATATGTTTTATTACCCTTCTGCAGCAGCTCTAACATGTTACTAGCCTAGAGGAACTAGACTAAATAACTGTGCAGTAGACATCTCCTCACACAAATGTGATAAGAAAAAAAAACTAAAGCAGCAATAAACATTAATACATTTGATTAACACTTTGTCCCAAAGGCATCAGGGACAAACATACACGTGATGAAGTTCTAAAGCAGCCTCTACACTTAAGATTTCTTCTAACATTTATGACACTTCTGTCTTGGGTGATTTAATGATAGTGTATTCCCTGATGGTCTGCTTTATGTCCAAAAATGGTTGCTGTATCTTTAAGGTGGTAAGCGGGGAGCCTTGGGGCTCTTCAGCAGCCATTTATCCCTGGCATTTTGGGGTTTTTTCCTGGTGTGTGTGTGTTTGAGGGTTCTGATGGCTCAATAAAAAATATTTATTTACCTTTTTCCTATGCTATGTGGCTACTCTATTTGTCAATGAGCAGTTGGGGTTTTTTTTCACTTTCATCCTCTAGCATTCATTCCTTATTGGTGGAAAGGGATTGTTGGAACCCTTTTTTAGAGGAAACACTCATTCCAGAGTGTTATTCTCCTAAACTCTTCTCTAAATTGAGACAATTTTTTATAAGGAAGGAAAAATATTTTTAGAAAATCTAGTAATTTACATTCACACAGTAACTCACATAATTCAAATATCACTTCTATCTCTCTTCCTTACCAATACATGTTTGAACTTTTTCTGTGTGACCTTATCTGGCCCATTTTTGGTACTCAGGAGAAATGAATCACTATATAAGATATTTGATTTCCCTGAACAGACAAAAAAAAAAAAAAAAAAAAAGAGAGAGGCAGCAACTGGATATTATAATTTTCAGCATTGTTTGGGGTTCTTTGATATTTCCATTAATGACTGGAAGAATCAAAAATCCTTCCAAAGTATGATATTGAGGCTGAACATTTCTGTCTCTCAGGTGCTGTGGTTTGTAGAAAAATTGAAACAATATTACTGTTCATATATAAAACTGAAGCTCATCAGGATGAAATAATCTAAAGCAGTTATAAATGCTGTAGGCCTAAAGCAGGCAACCTGAACAAAGGCACAAGAAATCTCAGTCCTTTTCAAAGCCGTTGTGTCTATCCAATACTTCTGTAATTTAGCTGCCTGACAATTTTCTTAGTTTTCCCAAGCATGATGTAACTGTACGCCTTTTCCTTATCTGCTTAAGTTCTCCCATCTCTGTGAGAAAAATTGTGCTGTAAAAAAAATTCAAACAATACAGAGCACCCCAAAATCAACCAGAGGTGTCTGTGACCGACGCAGAAACCCTGACCACAGATCTGCTCCTGGTAAAGAGCAAAGCAATGTGTGTCAAATCAGTGCCACCTTGGATGCAATTCAACTCCAGCTTACGAACTCCAGAACTGGATCATCAACCTAAATACAGGCATGCAGTCCTGCTTGAGAGGCCCTGGAGTACTGAGCCAGCCATAGCTACAACAGAGGTACCAGGTGAGCACCAAGACTTTCTGGACTGCCAGCGGGAGACCAGCTATGATATTCCAGGAAATTAAAATGTTGTTAAGACTACTGTCTGCATATTTCAGTGTCTCACCAGCATATTCAGAGGAGACATCTTACATACATACATTGTACATATGTGTAATTTTATGCATTTGTTTATGTATACATTTTAAACATATTACAATACGTACACATTTTATAGATATACTGAAGTATTTTACCTTTCCTTTCCATTAGTCATTTTATCAAGTTAAATAAGCTTGAATGATTGGTTTGAATGCAATAAGGGAAAGCAAAAAAATTAGCAGTTGAAAATAAATATGGTTCAGTGTTGTCATAAAAAGTTCAATGAATAAAATATTTGCTGCTCTGTTACAGCATGTATGGTAATTTCATTTGGCATATGAACCACTGAGGCATACAAAATATTGAAGGATGATTTTTCAAACAACTTACTGCATTGGCAGTTCTGTAACAATATTACAAGGCAAGAGGTCTTCAGAAAGTAATATGCTGAGATTGCATTTTTGTGTCAAGGCATTTTAATACAATTATGTTTGTGTAGCTGCTGTGATGTCTTTAGAAACAGACTCTATAGTTTAGAATACTTCTTAATATCTCTTGATTTCATGCTTGTATTTTTTTTGATCAACCAACTGTAATGTCAAAACATGTCACCCTCCACTTAATGGGTTTTACTTTTTGATTTAGGAAAGAACGTCTAAATATATACATATATATGTAGTGTGTAAAAAATGTGTATATAATATACCTTATATGTGTGTATTTGTGTGTATATATACACACATATTAAAAGTAGGGAAAATTATGTATAAAGATTGAATTTTGATACCACATTGCTTCTTTCTTTTTCTGATGAACAACATGTACTCTGAGAAGGTGATCCACCAATCTGCTGTAACATGAAAGGAAGCCCAGGCCTTTCAAGGTATTTTCATTCTCTTCAAGCATTTGCATGTTGTGTATCTAGTTATGCTATCACTTTACTCCTTACAAAAGGAATCTGATAATGGGTATTACAGATTTAACAATTTCAAATACAGAGCACATTTCTTTACTGTGTAGTTGAATTACAGCTGCTGATACAGCTTCAGTGACAATTTTTCCTGAATGTGATCAAAATTTATCAAAAGTCTTTGCTTTATGCCGAGCTTTTCAATAAACTGCCAAGTTTAGACAATGCTGATAATAGCTAGTCCACTGGGATGGATACTGTATTTCACTCTTGTCCTCCAAAGTAAAATCCAAGCCTGCTTATGTTAGCAGTAGAGATAAAGCCGTAGAACAGCCGGACTTGGGCAGTGCAGAAAGGAAATAGTGACTCAGAATCTGGCTCTGCATCAGAATCACAGTAAGTTCCAAAACCTTGTATGAGGTCACCTGCTGCATCATTTGTCTTACCTAGGTCACTGCACCTGAGAAAAAGTGAGAAAACATTTTATTACTTCTCAAAGATCTACGCTTCAGAGAAAAATACACCAACTTTTCCAAAACCTTTCCAGAATGTATGGAAGCTACAGAAAAAAATTAATTATTAGTCAAGTCCTGATAATTAAAAAAAAAAGCTACAAATCATCTCATGTCTTTTGAACTCTCTTGGTCATGCGTAACAGTAATTAATTTGCGATCCAATTGGATATTCAAAGGCATGATTTTCATGAAATAAGTAAACAGTATTGAGTTTACAGAACAAACACACTTTTAACTGTTATCATTAACACATTTAGCCTTTCTCTTTGAAAGTCAGTTACTTATAGAGCTACTTTTGTCACGAAGTCACTCGTTCCATTAGAGAAATGTTTGCCCTTCTATTGTACATTTTATGACTGAAAAAAGTTAGAATTAAGCAAAACCATTTTCAGAATATGAGCTTTGAGACCTTTTATAAAACATCTTTGTCTTAGAATTACCAAAACCTCTTAAAGTTAACATACTGGGAGCACAGCAGTATATTCTACAATTATTCTGATTTAATGTCTTTCTAGAGATATTCTTCAAGATCACGTTTATCTTTTTTAGCTTATCAGTAGAGATTCTTTGATAAGCTTTTATCACAATCCCTTTTCCACTGCATCACGTGTGCTAGTGTCCTTTTTTCCAAAAGCAATCATTGTTATTCAAATAGATGACCCCTAATTTCATTATCTTGCAATTTATGTATTAAACAGACTATGTAATTTTCTGTAATTACAGCAGATTTGGTTTTAGTTGCTGAGGTGTGTTCATATGTTTTTGTTATAATTTCATTTTCTGATTAATGGTTTTTGCATTGTACAAACCTCTGATGCTTTCCTAATTAAAACCTTTTCAGGTAAAATATGCTTCATTACGCTTTTAACAAACACATTAATCCATCAGGATTACCTGATAGCCCAATGTTCCTCGACAACAAACAATTCGTCTAGAGTATTTTTAAAGTATTAATATGGAACATTACAACTGAGGTTTACAAATTACATTTACAAGTACAGCATGCAGTAATTGAATCAGTACAATATGAGCTGAAACAATTTTCAGGGGTTACTCTCAAAGCTGTTTTGACCAAAAAAAGCTTGTTTGCAGCTGGGCAGTTGACGTGCACTGGTCACTGATAAGAAATGGCTGAATTGACAACAAGCAGGTTTATTTTAAGCACAACTACTACTAATTCTCTGAAAGAAGAGAAATTAGCACTAATGCTCTTGTAAAACATGGCACTACTTTCCAGTTATTTATGACAATGGTCTATGTTTCTGCCTTTTGAGCAGTGTGCAGCCTGGAGGGACAGAAAAGTTTTGGGTGGTTTTGAGCCCAGGCAGCTCAAACAATTTCTAGCATGACTGGCATCCTTCCTTTAGTGAGGAACCAAATACTCACTGAGTTAATACCAGGAATCAGTAAGCAAAAGAGAGCAGATTTGAGATACCTGGTTTCATGTCCTGGAGACTCCTTGGTAACATCCAGATCCCTCTGAGGTCCCTGCAGGACCAGAGGCACTGCCTGGCCTCTGGAGGTCCCATGTGAACAGCAGAGGAATCAGCACATGGAGACAGTCTGGTGTGCTGGCTGCTGAAGTATGTTTGTAAACCGATGCAGCAAGCATGACTTAGAGATTCCAATAGCAGAGAAACAGTCTACAGCTTTCCTTCTGGGCAGGGAAAAAGCTGCCAACCAAATTATAAAAAGCTCTTCACTCAGTGAAGCTTGCAAGGGAAGCAGCACTGAATAAAAGAATATCATGCCACACATTACATATTCAGAAATATAATTTTTACAGTATCTCTGCTCTTTTCCTTTAAAATATACCTAGCCTTTACAGATATTTGAAAAATTCATGGCTTCATGCCATTAATAGTTCGAGCTTGTGAGGAAATTCATGTTTCCTTGTCACTGGAAATCTACTTTGCTTACTACTGACCTCTCCCCTGGCATCAGCTGGTACTGTCTGCTATGAAAACACATCACAACATCTAGCAACTGCTTGGAATAAGTAGGGATGTGGTCAGAACAGTTGCAATCTCATTTATTCCAGAAAAAAAAGCAGAGAGGATCACAATATGCAAGAAAGAGGCTACTTTTTTCTTCCCATTAGAATATATATTGCTCTCACAGTCTGAATAATAACTTATCAAATTCTTTGTACTTTAAGATTTGTTAATAATATGTTTTAAACAAAATAATGGAGATAAATATCTTTAATTTTCTACTTCATTCTGCCTTCAGAACACTCAGGCAACCTGCACCTTTCTTCTTTTTGCTACTAATTCTTGACACGTCGTAATCTGAATACAAAACTTGAGCAAGGAAACCACTTAAATATTTAGAAAGACTACAGAAATTTAGAAAGAAGAAATTTTAAAACTGCACATATGCACAACCTTTGAGCAGTGAAACTGCACCCAGATTCACCGGCCTAACACTCAGATTCACCCTACTAACTGCACTTTCAGATTAGCTTTCATTTCAAGTCACTGTCTAACCCAAGACTGCACTGAAACCTCTGACAGCAGTATGTACTTGCATTGGCTAATTCATTCTTTGTATTCCACAACTGAAATCTGTCCATCTGGTAGTTGTCTTTTGCATATTTTGGGGACCTGCTTTTTCCATCTGTGTTTTTACAGCACCAAATAAAATTGGATCGTGATGCTCAGTTCATGCTATTAAACACACCGAAAATACAGATACAAATTTAGTATACTAAATAGTCTTAGAGAATGAGGTCAGGTTTCCCAATGGATTTTTAAAAAGGGAAAAAAAAAAAAAGGAAAAAAAGAGTTTCAGGAGTTCTGTGAGTAATAATTTCCACAAAACAACATTTTTGAACAGACATTTAAACAAACACTTGCTGAACGAGGAAAGAAACCTCCCTAACTACCTTGAAATGCTAAATGCATTTTGACCTAAAATACGCATTCTGCCAGGATTTAAGAAAGATGAGAACTCTAAAGCAAAGATAGAAGGGAAAAGATGATACCTGCACTTTAAGGCATTGACACTGTGAGTGAGATCTTTTGGATCCCAGCAGACACCTTCCTCTTTCTGAGTCCTCATAAAATAGAGTTTGAACGTCATGGTTTGGGGAGACACCAAGAGAGGATTTAATGAGATATGAAAACAAATGGACATTTCATGTATACTAACTTCTATGCATTTTTCAGGCAGGCGCTTTCCAAACTCATCAACACTGCAGCGCTGGAAAGAAGATGCAGAGCCAGGGTCTGAACATGAAAGGTTTTATTGGACCTTACTAAAGGTAACCTTACTAAAGCCTGTAATTTATGATACCAGCCTCCGGGATATGAAATGTTTACCTAGAATTTTCTCCTCTGATGTCAGAGAAAAATTATCTGGATGGATTTTTAATTGTAGTACTCAAAAGAAAGTAAAATGGAAACATGAAAACAACCTTAGATAAATTGCTTCAATAACCAGTTAAACTTGACAGCATAACAAATATTTTAAGGTCAGATTTGGCTCTCTGACCCACTGCCTAAGAGCATCTTTCTTTTTTTCTCTATTTTCTAAATTTCAAATGTACATTTTTGACTTTTACAGGAAAAAAAATATTAATAATTAAAAATACAGCTTCTCCTAGACTGGCACAGCTATTTCCTAAGAGCCTTCCTGGCTTATACTCACATTTGTATTCTCAGAAAACTGTTTTTCACCCCTTTTTTTTTTAATGGTTTCTTGCAAATACGTATGTGTAATTATATTAAAATTACATTACAATCTCTTGTTCTTTATACATCCATGTT
Organism: Polioptila caerulea; assembly: GCA_013397295.1. NCBI lineage: Eukaryota > Metazoa > Chordata > Aves > Passeriformes > Certhiidae > Polioptila > Polioptila caerulea. The sequence continues at coordinate 182,226 of VYXF01001425.1, forward strand.
TTCCTTTTAAAAACACAAATAAATGGCTACTTCAAAAGCACATTAATTTATTATCTTAGTAAGTCTTCACTATACTTATATTAACTTATCTGAACATCTGCATTAACTAAAGCAAGCTAGAGCAACATCCTCTGAATATTAAAAGTAAAGCAGCAGCTCATCTTATAAGGCAGCAAATAAAGTTTGTTCCAGCCCTTCTCAGTTCACGTTTTTTAGAGCAGGTTCTCTCCCTGGCAGTCTGCTCTGTGTTTACTGTTGTGCTCTGGAAACTACAGCTATACCTTCATTTACTGTCTCCTCGATCCATGGCTAATTGTATCTATCCATCCTGTTGCCTGTTGCAATCATCTTCTAGTTTCTAGTGAACCAACCTTCTCAGAAACCTTCATTGCACAAAATATGTTTTTAGAATTCTAGTCTGAACCTTTATTTTTCTCTTTTTTGTCTTTTTTTT
>VYXF01001425.1:182715-292262 GCA_013397295.1 Polioptila caerulea
TTTTTTTGCACAGCTCCCATGACTTCCACATTAGTCCAGGCCTTCAGAAAGCAGGCCAGATATATTAGTTGTGGACACATGAAATGTCAATTGTTATCACAATTTGTTGCAAAATGCTTCTACCATGACTTTTATGGATTACTTTACATATACATCATGTCTTCTTAAACTCTCAAGAGTACACTAGAGTACTTATGATTAAGAACTCTAATACTTAAGAGCCTTAGAAGGCTTATGATTATTTTATTGGTCCTGCAGTGGCAACTATAAAAACAAAACTAGATACCTAACTACCAAGGAAAATTTTAAACAAAACTTTTTTGCCAACCTTTCTGAAGTTAGCTGCATATGTCCTCTACTGAAAAAAACACAAAGCAATTGTGTACTCAATTAGACTCTTGATTTTCATGTGTGCTGTACATATATATTATTCCCATAGTGCTATGACAAATAATTATTCAGTATATTTCAGAATTCAGGAATATAAGGTACTTTGCCTAATTCTTTTTTCATCTTTTGGGATAGCTTGAAAAAAAATACTTTCAGAGGTCTATGACAGCAAGCTAGCCTTTGCTTTAAGCTTATTTCACTTTTCTATTTTAATCAATACTGAACACGACATAAAACTTTAAGTATTATTTAAATCTACAACTGCTACCACAATGAATGTATTTAAAAGTTTGTTAACAGATATTTTGAGTTAAAGGATATCCTATATTTTCCATATTATAACTGAGATACTTGATTTAAAGCAAAAGACATATAGAGAGATCTTTTCCTGAGATGCAACCCTGAGAATAAGATTGCTAATTGTTCCACGTTCCAAAAAAATCATGTCCATTTACCTTTCCTCTTCTTAAAACTCATTTTATATCTTCTGGAAAGCAAATTTTCACTTTTGCTGCCCAAGGGCATGATAGAGTTGTTACTGACCAATTGTTGCTTTCCCAGCATCTGCTCCTCATTTAGGTGCCCACAGGGACATCTTTTTGACTAATTTAAACACCCCTTTGTTCCCAGAGAAAACTCAGAAATACAGTTTCAAAATTCTGCAGCCTTTTCAGTACAGCCCTCAGGTTTACTCTTCTGCCAAAATAATTACTGTGGTATCTTCCTCTGGATCATGCAGATAAGGAGCTCTCTCTTAAATTCAGCAAAAAACAAACACAGGTAACAAAGGTCACTTCCACCTGAAGAACCAAAAGACAGGAAACCTCCAAAAGGAGGAAACCTTGACACAGTTCAGCATAGCAACACAAGCCACTCTATTCAGCCCTATAAGCTGTTTCCAGCAATGCCCAAAATCAAACTATGTGGCTCAGGTAAGCACACAGGGCAACACTCATAGCACTCAGTCATGTTTCTGTAGCACACAGGTTTCTCAGTTCTGGGATGACACCTCTGCATTTAGAAACTCTTGATGGAATATATTTCATCAACTTTTTAATGAAATTGCCCCTTCCACTTTTGGAGTCTTGGTATCCATAATGGCCCACGGCAAACAGCTTTACAGTTTATGAAGTAATCTACAAAGAGCAATCTCTTTCTTGGTTTATGTTGATGTTTTCTTTAATTTTATTAATTTTTTTTTATCATTAACTTCCACTGAGATCCCCTTTTGTCAGTGAAGTTGATGGGATCTCCCTTTCTCCTGTCCTGAAGGACAGATGACTGGGATTACAGATGTGGCTCCTTTGCTCCATCCACTGCACTTTGACGTTTTACCACCAGACCTTGAGCCACTGCCCTTCTCAGGCCACATCCCAAGACTGGCAAAGCAGCACTGACCATTCCACCAAGAAAACAGCACTTTGCAGAGCTGCAATCAAGCCTTCACTTCATTTCAGGGACTCCAAGAAACATCCACGGGACAGTCATGGCACCCATGTACACAGGTCTCGGCACAGATGCCACTTCTGCAGCAGCAACGCAGTCCTCCTGGTCAAACTCAGTGGGCACACAAAGGCTCCCTGTATCCTTTGGCTAGAGAACAAAGATCTCTTCCTGATGCAGACAGCTGTGGAAATTGAGAGATGGCTATGGGGGAACTCAGAGAAAATAAAAACAGGCTGATATGGGTTCTCCCTTTTACCGACTATGTTGAACTGCTGGGCTCCCTTTTATCATTTTACAGCTATTTCTTGGACAAAGAACCCAAATAATTTCCAGTTTTGACATACAATCTCTAAAAAAATATATTGGCTTTTTTGCTTTCAATATTTCCATTTACATTACACCTTCTGGGATTGCATCATATAGATGCAAATTTCTACATTAAAAGATTAAATTCCTTTGCCTTATTTTTCAAAACAATGACCTCTTTGTAATTTTAAACACCTTCTAATACAATCTGCAAACACACATGAAGATGGTCTTCTGAGATTCAGCAGCTGGGGAGCAGACCCAAATACTTTTTGAAAAGGTTATGCTATTTCCTCTGGCAAATGTACAGCTGATTATTAGTTTATTGCACCAGGCACATAACTTACATGACACAAACTATCCCCAGTGTATTTACATGTCTTTATCTTAAAATCATGCTGAGACCTATTTCTCTCCACCTGTCTGAAAAGAAAACAGAACCTACTCCCAGGTCTTGTAAAAATTACCATGTGGGCCATGATATTTCTCAGTTTTGTTTTTCCCTTCTTATTTGTGCCAGGGTCATTAGAGTGAAGCACAAAAGTCTTTTGCTTTAGTATACGAAAATCTTTTTGTCTGTGATCATTTGTACTTTTTAGACAGTCCATAATCTGTATTCCCTTTGAAGAATTCATCTTCAATGCCTACTCGCATTCCCCTCTCATTCAGCACTTTCTCGGCTTTCATGGTTTATAAACCACAGAGATCAAGTGACTCCAAAGCAGACACTGTTTTTTCACCATACAGGGTGTTCCAACTATGCTTTGGATTGTGATGATATTACAGGGAGCACTTCTAAATCTGTCTTTGCTTTATGATGCCTATGCTTCGAAAAAAATCATAATACTATTTCAACATTATTTCACCTAATTAATTACTATGCAACTCTTTGAGAACACTTGCTTTTAATGCTTTGTATTAAAAGGTATCATCACTGCCTGACACTTAACAAGAATACAATCTATAACACAGCAATGTAACAACAGGATTTTTCCTGCTACTTTTTCAGTAAACAAATATGCAGGTTCTACATCCGTATGTACCTGACAATACAACATGATTAATCAGTCAGCTCTGTTGATTTTTCAGAGCCAATAACATCTCATGTACCATTGTTAATTTTTCAATCAGTCTGAAATTATTTTTCTGTGGACTGATATCTTTCTGTTATGGACAAGTTTCATCTTGCTATTAAAAGAAAGAAAAAAAGCATGTTTTCAAGAGAACTGTTAAAAACAAATACTCTTTGTTCAATGTCTGGGGTTCACTTAAATACTGTGACAAAATATCTTCTCATTAAAAATTGTGACACAAACATGCAGACTCCCAAATTCACTCTAAAAGACAGAGACATGTATTGTTAATCTTCAAAAAGCATAAGTGAATTATATGACTGTGTTTAAGCCATTTTTAATTTTTGAAATATCTGCCATGATTAAAGCATTTATTACCCTTTTGAGCTCAGTCAGTTGAGGAGGTGAGAATACAAAAAATAGTTCTACTTCCAAAGAATAAAAGATTAAATTTCATATATTGAGATCTCATGATCCAATTAAATTGAAATTTACAAGCAACAAAAGAGACTCAGAAATTCTATTAAATCCATAGTATCAGAAGAAAAAAAAAAAATCTAAGAATGCTCCAACAGTAATATAATAGCAGGACTGATGAAAACTGTTCTATTAACCCAAGTGTGAAAATCAATCATTGGCATAGTGTATGAAGTAAGCTGAATGAACTTCATTTAGTATTCACTTTAATTACAGTTCTACACCAGGTCTTCAGGCTATGAGCTCCCTAATATGTAACTTTCACCAATAAAGCTTGCCTTATGAATAGCACAATAGGTAGATCTCCAATAAATGACACAGGCATAGGCATTTTTTCACTGGCTTCTTACTTCCGTTAAATGACATGAACTAGCTAGCAGAACAATTGTGGATATCTTTGTGTATGAAGGTTGCTTCATCCCTAACCATGCCACAGTTTTTATTGCATATAAAATATCGTGGGAAAAAAAAAAAAAAAAAACTTTACTTTTCTTGTTCATTTTTTCTTTNGTGGATATCTTTGTGTATGAAGGTTGCTTCATCCCTAACCATGCCACAGTTTTTATTGCATATAAAATATCGTGGGAAAAAAAAAAAAAAAAGACTTTACTTTTCTTGCTCATTTCTTCATTAGTCTTTTTTATTATTATTATTTGGATCAAATTGATTTCTGACCTCACTCTTGATTTCAAATGGCGAAATCATTGTGGAAGACCTACAGAATGTAACCTATACATTATTTTTAAAGAGGCTTTCAGTTGACTACCCAGAGAAGCTCTTAAAATTGGCCGATGGTAAAAAAATAATATTTGAGTTTTGGTGCTCCCACAATCAATTACGTGGTCAGGAACTTTTGATCTCTTTGAATTGTCCACACCTGAATTAATAAACTTCTGCCACTTCACTCTCCAATAGGAGTGCTTTGGCCCATCATATAGTTCACCCTCCAAAGGATAGACTCCATATAAATACTAGAGCCAGGTGCACCTCTGTGAAAAACAGCACACCAGAGTAACACGTTGTTTGCATGCAGTTGGAACTACAGAATATTTGTCCTTTTCTCCTTCAGCACAGTAAGCTTCTCCTCCTTCTCTATGTCCACTGATGTGCTGCGGAGATGGCAAAACTGCACAGCCAGACACTTCCAGGCTGAATTCTTTTCAATATTGCACCAATGTAATAAATTTTGGGTTGTCCCTTGATGTCTTCCACTGAATTTCCCCCAAGATTTGTGAATTTGACTGTGAGACTCCTGCTATACTTTAAACTCATATGGAAATTAGCAAGTGGGCTTCAGACACCAGTGTGAAAACTATGAGACTGCATAAACCTCCTTTCAGAGTTCTCTAAAATCAAGTTATCATCTTAAACCCACCAAGATTATACAACAATTAAGCAACAAATGCATCATCAAGTTAGATTTTTGAAGGTGGCTGAAGCTTCTAAAAGACACAAAAAATACTGTTGCTACGAATATACCAAGAATATTGTGGAAGTATCTGTGCCTAGATATTGTTTTGCAGTATTTTTTTTATTTGTAGTGAAACAAAAGAACATATTAGCTAACTGAGGTGTAATTGCATCCGAGAGTTATTCTGAACAGCTGAATAGTGCAGCATAGATATTACTTAAAGATATGGCTCTGAAAAAGCTTTAAGAACAAAGGTAAATTAACCTTTGAGTGGCTTAAAAGAATAATAAATTTTAGCCATAAACTGAATTTTTCCCATTACTTTATTTGCCTTAGTCTTCACATACTACCAAAGTCCAGAATACAACAGCAGAGGACATGATTTAATTTTGTCCCTCATATGGCAGCTGGATGAAAGATCTCTACAAACAACATTTACACACAGAAATAAGGTTTGCTTAACTAAACTCTTCTCACAGTAGAACATAATTTACAAGTTTCTGTAGAACATAATTTACAAGTTTCTGTAACTCTGCAGCTATCTTTTGTATGCATTGCACTCTTGGACCCACTTTGCTCTCCTGCCTTTGCCAACATTGTGTGCTGAGAGTTCACACAGTCAAGCATAATACTTGTATTACTGGTAAGATAAACTATAGCTTTTATTTTCAAGCATCAAGCATAATTGGTAAATAAAATGAGTAATGAGCATAGAAAATAGTACAGAGAAGAGGAAATGTTCAGTAGTGCAATGTGGGCAGTCAGTTACTTTTACTAACTTCTGATTAGAGCCTCAAAGACCAAATGTCTGGTCACACATTTTTCTTTTGATGTGCCTGAAGACGCTGACAAAATAGGTTTTAAAAGAAAAAGCATGAGGGTTTTTTCCCTGCTTCTGAGAGTTTGGAAAAAAATCTCTGCACAAAATTTGTCCCAGGCAGAAATTGCCCTCAGGAGGTAGCCCTAATGTCTCATTATATATTTCCTTGATTTCTTTTGTGTTTTCAGATTTTTAATACTTGGTTATTTTAAGAGGTCTTTGGTGGAATTAATGTAATTGCAATTAAATCCTCACTAGATGCATTGAGATCTGCTAATTGAACATTCTGGGTAAGAGCTCAATGTGTTAAGTATTGTGATTCTAAAACTAGGAAAAAACAAGCACTGCCTAATTTTCATTGCAGTATGATGACAGCTTTGTCTTCAGTTTCACAACTAAAATCCTTTTCCACACTCTTTATTTCCAATCAACATCTGGTGTAACTGATTTGCCTAAAAAGTTTTTTGTAAAGATTTTTAATGAAGTAAACTAGTAAGTTACTTTGTTTGTTAGTGGCTAAAAATACTTTGATATAGAACTTACCAATGTCTTTAGAAAATGAAGTGTTTTGATTTTTTTTTTAATGTCTTGGGGAAAACTGCTCACCAGTTTTGACCCATATTCATGAATTCTTTCACTGAGCTCAAAATGTCTATTAAAAAAAAATAAAAATTAAGCATCCCAAAAAAGTTTGACTTTGTTACAGATTATTATCTACCTGTGATTAAATAGTTTTCTATTTCCATATATTTTTATGGTATAGCAAAACCCAGAATTAATTTATATTAAAAATTATTTCTTTCAAATGGATAAAAGATGTATCTCTATCACTAATGTTATGAGAATGATTACTCATTAGAATAAAAAAAATAAAGCTCAAAATGGTCTGATAAATAACAAGGTGCCAATAATAATTGTCATAATTTGCTAAAATGGGCATGTTACTTTCTGTACTTTTTTAAGCGTACAAACAGCAATGTAATTCATAAATGTATCTGTCTTAAATCACTGTATGAATTTTCCTTGAACAGCAAATAAAATTACTCAAGAATCATTGCACTAGTATCTTGAACTTCTGCCCCACAGTAGTAAAGCCATATGATCTTGGACAGAGAAGTCTGGCACCTTTATGAAAATAAAAATTCTTATAATGTTTCCTTTAAAAGTTCTCAGTAAGAAGGTATATCTCAAAAATATGTGAAATTTGAGTCTATTTAAATAAATAACTATTTTAAGCTTTTCCTTTGAGTTATGGGAAAGATTTCAGCAAGGTCTATAATCTCAAATATATCAACTAGTAGTTAAGAGGTAGTAGGTTGTTTCCTTGATATTCTCCTATACAATTAATTAACTACTAAACACAGATTTCCATAGCATCACTTTGGATTTTTTTTTTTTTAATGGTGATGACAACTACTTATTTCATAACCCACTATTCTCTAGTGATGAGAAAGAATCTCTGAAGATAGTAGACATGGCCTTAAAATGACCCTGCTTATCTTCCTGGCCTCTGCACGATCTCTGCGTGGCAATCCCTACACAAGCCTCTCTCTGTGCATCTTGGCAGAATTGCTGACATCAGAAATGACCAGGAGTATGAAACACCTCTACTCTGTAAATACTTAAGTATGCATTATTTGTTTCTGCTGACATTTTACGGCCTTCTTGCACAATGTACTACCCCATGTTTCAATTTTTTTAGCTGCAGCATTTTTGCTGCTTTTATTGGCTCAATTATTTGCAGTGATACAAAGTATTTTTTTTTTTTTTACAGCAGTAGGTTTACACTTTAGCTGCGAGTCAATTACAGACTTTAAAAAAAATCAGGTGTGTGTTTTTGAAAATATAAACCCACTCTTGACCAAGTTATTGCTCAGCTAAAAAGAAATGAACAGTAGGATGCCACTCTTCAAGCAGTGATTAATTAACTAAGCATATCTGACTGCTCATATTGCCTGTATTTTCACGATAGGAGCACAGTTCAATTTAGTTTATTGTCGTTTCCTTCCAGGAAGTTTTTCAGCTATATGATGACAATCCTCCTCTAGGCACTTAAAAGAAATAGAGTTAGCAAGCTGTTTATCTGAGATAACTTTCTGCAGCAGTGAGAGGAAACCATTACTGCTGACCAGTGGCAGGTCTTGCTTGTGTTTTCTGCAGCGCCTGGGTGGACTTACCAACAGAGACTGGAAAGACTGTAACATATAATTGTGGTCTCAGTGGAAAAGCACAAACCATTTATTTCAGTATCCCAGCAGAGGGGACAAGAGTGATGTAGATTCCGTGCATAATCTCAGAGTCACTAATTTCACTTATGCATAAACATGAGTACTAAAATAAGACAGGCAGGCTTGAAGGACAGTCTCCTCTAGGAATTTAAACTCTACGTTAATACCCAAATCTCAGGAACATCTACACCCTAGATATTCTGCAATTAGAAACCAGTGCAAAAGCAAAATCCAACTTTTTTTCAAAGGATCCCATGATAATTCCGTTTGGAAGGGAACATCAAAGATCTGTCCAACCACCTGCCCAAAGCCGAACACTCCTGGACTTCAATGGTCATTCTTTTTCCTCAGTAAGAATCAAGTGTTCAATTCACTTCCTTGCACATATGTGTCTGGTGCATGGCCCAGGGAACCAACCCTCACTGCCTCCAGCTGCTGATCCCAGAAAAACTGTTTCTCCTAAACGTCACCGATGACTTTCCTTAATACCCAAGTTGAATCTACAGGAATACAAAGTGCTGCACACAAACTCCAGCACCTCTGGGTTGCTTGATGTGCAAAATGTGTGGAGAAACAGCCTGCACAGAGCATCATGACCCTGCATGCTTCTCTCATCTGAAAGACTAATAAAGAGTGCAATGACTAAATAAATGGGTGAAATATTCTTTGAGATAAGGAGATAAGGTACAGTGGTTTTTTGTTTTGTTGGGTTTTTTTTCATCAGAAGACTAATTTCTATTTGGCCAGACAAATTCAGTTTCTTCTGAGAAACCCATAATATATCATAATAATTAAAACACAAATACTTAATTATTAGAAGAGGATACTTCTATTAATTTTTCTCATAATTTATTCCATTTAACCCCGTTCTTATTCCTTATGTATCTATTTTTAACTCTTACATTTATTACTAATTGCATACAATGCATGGTAGTTTCAATATTACAAGTCAGTGCTTCCTTCCCTGATTATAATTGCCTTCCTCATACGAAGGCACAAACGCTTACTGAGGTTCAACTAAGTAAAGCATTTATTAATAAGTGAGCTACTGTCTCACCTCTGCAAATTTGCCTTTATCTGCTTGCAGGATATAATCACCACAATTATGTTACATGAAAACAGAAATATATAATCATTTTAGGCTGGAAAAGGCCTCCAAGATCACCAAATCCAACTGTTCACCCAGCACTTCCAGGAATATTTGTGCAATGTTTCCAGTTAAGTATTACTTTTACCTTTTAATATGGAGATGTTAGCTTTATTTGCAACACTGGAAGCAGATTCCCATTGTAAACTGCAGTAGGGGTAGCCACAGAAGAAAAATCTGTGCCTCTGCTGTCAATCTACCTTATCATTTTAGCAAGCCACAAGCAAGCCTCCATGTGTTATCCCAGGCACCATGAAGAGAGGTGGCTTTTTTAGAATAAGGATATTTTTGTAATTCTCAGACATCTCTCCAGTATGTGAGTCTGCAAATGTTTTTGGAAAGCATTGTGAAGAGTCAAGGAGACACCAGAGGAATTTTATAAACCACTGGATGCCTCAAACAAACAACTATGTCATCAGGAAAAGCAGAAGCAGGCTGTGATTGCAGCTGAACAGTCCCTTTGTCTCAACATGATCCCCACAGACTTTTGTCCCCAACTCACATAAACATTTTGTCTGCAGTATGGCCAAATTCTGAGCAGAAGGATCAATTCTCTTGACAAAAGGGTTTCACTGTTTTTTCTAAGCACGGAAGTCATGGTGGAAAAGGTTGTCTGCACTGGCAATATCCCAAGGGACAACCTGGGAAGGATTAGTAGCAAAACAGCTGTTTCTGAATTCTACATATAAACAATCTTTCTTTCTTTCTGATTTTTCTTTTTTTTTTCAAATAGCCAATCACTAATGTTAAAATCAGATTGTTACCCACACCCCTAAGTATAAAAGAACCCAAACAAATATCTGAGGCATCTTAAAATTTTCAAAAATTTTCTTAAAAATTCTGAGAAATTCTGGTTGAAAAAATGCTTGGGATTCTTGGTTAGAATAATAACTGCCAGAGAAAAGAGAAATATGTCCAAAAATTCATAATTATTTAATAACTTAATTTATAATTTTATGGTTTAAAAGCGAAAGAGAAGATCTTTATTTACCAAAGTAAGAAAGAAAGACCAACTTATTTTTATTTTTTCTCAATTATCTTTTATAGGTAATTTCAGCATTTTTATAGGTAAAATCAGCACTTTCTAATGAACTCCTTATATAATAAAATAAAAATTGGGAATTTTCTAACCATATCTGGTTAACTTTAGGCCATAATTAGTAGCACTATGTAGAAAAGGAAAACAATTATATTTTTCTTCAAGTATTTTTTTATTTAAGCAATTTGAAATCTGTAACTATTCCCCATTTTTTAAATCTTTCTATGACAGCGTTATTCAAATAGCAGGAATCACTTATAATGTCTGCTTTTTGAAACCTGTGTTGCACTGTATTTTTTCCTAAAAGAATAACAATTAAAAACAACTAGGGAAATTCACCAGCATTTGTGTATATCTAGAAGGTAGAAGTATTTCATTTCTCACAGCACAATAATGCTAACATTTTCAATTTCATTTAATTTGGAAGTAAATTATAGTTTAGCTCTCTAATGTCATTGTTTTACTTAAGAGCCTTAATTCAGGCCTGATGTTCGGATTAGTAGCTTTGATTATTCTGTTTATATCAGCAACTGCTTCAGTTTACATACAAAGGACTACAGAGCTTGGGGAAATAAAATTCATGATTCACTACTCTTATCACATTAGATTATTGTAAATAGGGAAATGATGTCATTAGGATCAAAGCAAATGAACACATATTTATATGGATAGCAGATGTAAAATATAAAGACTGTGGTTCAAAAATCATTTTCTTTGGAATAAGTTTTTAAAGAAGAAATAACTTTATAAACTTTCTAGTTGCTTGCTCTATGTTCCATCAAACTGCATGAACTGTGTATTCAGAATTGAAGCATCTTTTTTTTTAAGTTCCTTTGTTTGACTACAATATCAAAATAAGAAAAATAACCTGAACGTGTTCTAGAGAACGCTTTCCTGCTTCTTTTTTGCCTAGTAGACAATTTTTTCTTTTTATGCATCAATACCCACACAACACTTCTGTTCATTGCCTTCATTCTTGATAGCTGCTTTACACCAAAACCTCAGTACTAAGCTTGATAAACACTACTAAAAGGTCACAGAGGTCCCTGATTGCCTCACCATCCATAGATCTTTTCCAAGATACTGTTTTAGCAACAATTTTAAGCAGATTTAAGAAAATTTTAGCAGACCAACTTGCAGCCCACTGCTGTAGAGGAGTTCAGAACCTGCTAGTACATCTGTAAGAAAAGAAAGTTTTTCAAAATTAGCTTAGTATTATAATTAATATAATAATTAAAAATACTGATAATGCATGGTAAAAAGCACTGGCAGAAGTAAACAGCTGGCAGTAATTCTGAAGATCAAACTTCAACATCCTGAGTGCTGCTACTCATCCTCTGATAGTATTTTAAGCAGCGGTGGCTGCTGCTCTAAGAGTCAGCTTTTTTTCTCCTTGGAGTTATAGCCAACAATCAGTCGATTTCTCATCCATCTTTGGAGGTAGAACATCAGTCTACCATGTGCCTGTAACAACATCTAATTCCAGTCCCCTAGAAAGTATTCTGTTAACTGCAAATAGTTAAGCTGGCATCACCAACTAGAACAGTCAATTGGGACAAGTCATTGAAGCACTAGTATGTTCTTTTGAAAACTAAATTTGGTTTTTACACAATATTGAAATGTTCTGTTAGCGTAGGGGAATGGGATTAAAGAATAATTTAGCAAATTGTATTATCACAGATTCACAGAATCACAGAATCAATTAGGTTGGAAAAGAACTTTGAGATTATTAAATCCAACCTATCACCCAACATCACCTTGTCAATTAGGCCATGGCATTAAATGCCATGTACAGTCATTTCTTGAATACCTTCAAGGACAATTACTCCACCACTTCCCTGGGCAGCCCATTCCAATGTCCTATCATCCTTTCTGTGAAGAAATTTTTCCTGATGTCCAACATAACCCTCCCCTAGCACAGCTTGAGCCTATGCCCTCTATCCTGTAATTGATTGCCTGGGAGAAGAGGCTGACCCTCACCTGGCTACAACCAGGAAGTTGTAGAATGTGGTAAGGTCTCCCCTGAGCCTCCTTTTCTCCAGGCTACACAACCCCAGCTCCCGCAGTTACTCCTCACAGGACTCACCCTCCAAACCCTTCATCATTGTCTACTTTCTCTGGACTCACTCCAGCACCTCAATGTCCTTCCTGATTTGAGGGGCCCAGAACTGGACACATAATTTGACCTATGTAGACACCTGCAGCAGAATCTGTGCCGTACAAGTGAAGGGCTCATTTTCGTGACTGGTATGTCCCCCCTAGAATGCCAAAAACATACTTGTGTTTTGAAATGTCCATCAGTAGTGCCTGGATAGTTTACAGTGAAATTCAATTTTTTTTTTGTGAAAATGAGAGGTTAAATTTATACTGGATGGGAAATATTAGGAGCTGTCTGAATGGGTGATGCAGTTCCTCTTACAGTAAGAAAAAGCTGAGGCTACAAAGTTCAAACATCTTTGAATACAGAGAAATAAAATAAATAAAAAAAAAATCCAGGGAGGTATTTATATGATTGTCTGCTTTCTTCTGCTTTATTTGTTTTTATGTGTTGCTGTATGTTAAAATAGCTTCCTCTACAAGCTGCTATTTGAACATGGAGCTCCTAATTGTAAAGAAAGTCTAGATGCAAATGTCTATGGGGCACATTTAATGCAGAAAAACCTTCAAACTGCTCCAAAGTACAGAAGAATTTTAAAAGGTACATTTCTCCTTTGTAAGGTGAGTCAAAGGTGATCAGAGTAGTGGCTTCTCCCAGTATTTTCTTTCAAGGGCAAAGAAATAGAACATAAACAGGAAAAGATTACAGACATAGGAGAAAGTGTTGCCTGGCAGAGCTAAAGGGCAAGAGAAAAAAAAAAGCTTCAATACAAGTGAGACATTTCTATTCCTAAAATTTATGTATAACTCACTGAAGCATGTACAAAATGACAACAGGTTTAATATGCCTGCTACTTGTTAGACTAATAAAGCTAAATTTGAAAAAATCCTGTGTGCATACATTTTTTAAAAGGTGTTGCACTATTGATGTAGTAGGAGCAGAAGGACAGTAACCTTCATTAAAACTGGGTTATGTGGTCATCTGCATAGCTCTTGGCTGCAGTGCAATGTGTGTTTTCTGCAAAAAAAAGACTCTGAGAGAGCACGACCTTTCTGAAGAATAGACTGGTATCCTGCAGAGCAAGGATCTGTGGTCAAGAATCAATACAGGCTTCTGGAGGTGTCTCGTTTGGTTTAATGGAGAGCGAGCAAAACAGCACGATGAGCGGCATAAATCCATAAACACTATTCAAATGTCATTTAAGGTGCCTTCAAGGTTAACAATCCTTGCTATCAAGTAAGCTGTCAGAATGGCAGGAAGCTTTCATTTGCTGAGAGGTCTAAGGTCTAATGCGGTAATTAAACCCAGAATACAAAATAAACTGTTCCCATGCAGTGTACCAGTGAGCTGAAGAATCCTAATGAATAGTCAGCATTGCTGCTGCTAATGGTCACAAAATCTTTACCTCTGCTCCAGCAGCTTTGCCTTCTTATGCATATGGTGCATTAAAAGCTTTATCATGTTTCTAGGACTGCTCCTTTGCAGGTTTCCAACAAAAATTCACCAAAGGCAATAAATTTTTTGACTTGTCACAACCTGCACCTGGATGAAGTACATCCACTTTTCATCCAGCTCAGAGTGATTTAAGGGCTGATAGGAAGAGAAGCAAGCGTTACAGCATAGATGGCCCTCCTATGTGTTGTATCTTGTGAGTCTGAGTTTGGGAGTGTTGGCACACTACGACTCTACAGGCCTATACAACCTTGAAAACACATTAAGCACCTTTTCTACCCCAGAAATCACACTGGTCATTTATGAAAAGGCTACAGAATAGCCTAAAAGCTACTACTGTTCTTTCCCTACTAAATTTCCCAGGAAAAAAATTAAAAAGAAAAAACAAAAAACAACAAAATAAAACCACACAACAAAAAAAAATCTGCTATACAGATGGCATGAATGGCTGTGTGGGGAATATTATGAATAGGACTGCTTGGTGCATTCTCAAACTTAAAGCTGCTGGTAATAAAGACAATACCTTCTTTAAAGGCAAGTCCAAGCACCTCTGGCTGCCCAACAGCTACCAAAGGAAGCAAGGACTGGTTGGTGTCTCTTATGCTCAAACTCCAACCATCACACTCACTGAAGGGCAAGCAACAGAAGGATACGGATACTACAAAATGTCTTAATGTTTTAAGGGCAAAGTACCAGTGAATAAGCCTTTGCTGAGCCTTGTTTTACAGCCTATCATCTTCATGTTACTAAATCAGGCTGAATTTCCAGAGTGTCACAAACCTGGCTGCAACCCTTAGGAGGACCAAGAAGTATCAGAAATTATTTTTCAGCACTGAGGCAGTGCTATTCAGTGACAGAAGGATTTCTGAACCTGAGACTTGGCTTCATAGACCTAAAAATGCACACTATATCCAGACACGGTTAGCTTAAAAGCTTTTGTGATTGAAAAATTGAGTACTTTCATATTGCAAACTACGAGAGGGAAAGGAGAAAGGTCAGTCACAAGAACTCTCAACACCCATTTAATTGCTTAATTGCTAGTTCACTCCTGGCTCTGGTCATCTGCAGAGGACTTGATACAGCAATTGGGTTTAGTCACAAGACTGGTGGATATCAGACAACAGTCTGACAAATACACTGAAATACAGCACTCCAAGAAAGAAAGAACTTCCCATTTCTGGTCTTTGGCCTAATAAACTGCATTTGCCTTAGGTCCTAAACCAACTACAGCATTATTTAGTTTCTCAAGAATTTATTAAAAAACAAGAGGAAAAAAATTACAGTATACTGGACTAGACATTATATTTCCTTGAAAGAAGCAAAATCTCGAAGTTGGAGAATGTTAAGTTTCTAGAGAAAATGATTTAATAGTCTCTTAACTGTGGAATATACAAAGTAATAATTCTGACAAAAGGTGACTTATCTTTCTGGGACACCTATCAAATTGATTGTGCAGATTAAATACATGCCCCAAACTACATGCATACAGGTACTAAAATCACAAAGTACTGCTGAAAATTTCCAAAATCATCCCTTGTGTAACTCTATTGAAGCCAGGGGAATGATGCTTGGGAGACATTTGTCACATTTATAGACAGATTTCAATCTCAGTGACATCAGAACAAAGGCCCCTGTCAGCAGGAGCACTGCCAAAAGTTCTACAGTGAGAGTGAGCAAGTGCAAGGCATAGGCACAGGAGCCCCATTACTGACTAATTCAGGCCCAAAATGAGACTGAACTAGAGTTAGCAGGAAAGGTTCAACCTACTGCCTCTTCCCTACATATGATACATCCCTGTGGGATCCCAGATGAGTTTAAAGGTTCCTCTCCTGGTGCACCTTAGAAATATTAGTGCAACCTACACTACTGCCATCGATTCAACATATGAAAATGCCATGACTCAGATCAGATCAGCCACATACTGGCATGAGATGAAGAAAGAAAGAACTGGACATTAAACTGTCCAGTTATTTCTCTTACATTTCGCCGCCTTCATCCATCCCAGTTAGGACACTTTAAATAGAAAATGTAAACCAAAAAAAACTGAGCTCTAAGTAAAATAAATCACACATTGGTTTCATATCATTTGGGCAACAGGCTTGCAATTTCTATCTAAAGATTTCTGATGATGCCTGATCTTGAGTGACCATTATGAAGTTAATGATAACAAATTGCATATACATCCAGAGTTGCTTCCATTGTAAGAGAAGGTATTACTCCAATGAGAGGAAATTACATCCAACATGATCTGATAAGTTAAAAAGTGAAAGATGGAAATATGATGACAGCAACTACTGCACATGCTTTTACCTTACTCTGTTCCTCCCTTAATAAAGAGTTTGTTGCTGAGCACTGAAACAACTGGCCTCACTTCCCGTTTCCATCACCCTAAAATCACTAAAATTCTTAATGAGCTCTGGAGTAGAAAGGAGAAAGTAAAACTCTGCAGAGATATGGATTCATCGAGAGCAATGAAGATCACAAAAGACAGATGTCACAGATAACTGTATTTAACAAGACAAAACAGTAAGACAAAACTAATGGCAAAGTAAGTTTGAGAGTTTTTTTAAATACACCTGGGAAAATACAGTAAGTGACATTCAAATGAAGAAACACTTATCTAAAAGAGATGGTTAACAAGCATAGTGGCTGGTTTTTTTCCTGTCAATCTTCAACAATGGGAGAGGAGTTTTATTCTCTTTTAAAGACATTTTTCAGGAATTGATCCTTAGAAACTGAAATCCCTAGAGAGAATCTTAAGTGCAGCAAATCACTGAGTGCAGATCAGATACTTGGATAGCTCTTTAAAAAGATTATTCACTACAGGTTCAGTTATGCCATGAAGCCACAAATCATGGAAGGAATATAAGGGCAACATCATTACAAAGAAGTGTCCACAGTTCCTGAGACAGGACATTGGAACAAATTAGAGCAGTCCTCGCGCTTACAGTTGCAAAAAACCTAAAACCAAACCAAACCAAAACATTTCTAGACTCCTGCAACTATCATGGATTAAGGGCCCTATTTCATTGAAAGTCCTTTTTGTCCATCTATTCAGCACAAGGAAAATATGCTTTTTCCTCTGCCTGCTTCTTTTTAGAAAAAGATGTAAACAAAATGTGGCCTAGCATGCAAAAGAGTATTAAAAATCATAATCTTGTGAGAGAGTCACTTATCAAGTAAATAAAAAACTAAATTAAAACCCTGTGGTATTTAATAAAGACTGTTCTTCTGAAAGAGACAGTTAATGTCAATATGCTAAGTAGATCTATTCATTAGTGTAATGCAAGAAAAAGTTGACTAAATACTTGATGCCTGCAGGTAATCATTTCAGTTAATGAAGTATGGAAAATTGTAAATAATTTCACACAGATTTGCACAAGATAGGAGACTAAATGAGAAACACCAATTTCTGGTAAAGTATATGATCATTTGTATCAGGAACAAAATGCTTAATACTTCTAGCTTGAAATAGGACATTTATCTAGAAATTACATTAAACTTATGAGTAAACAACATGTGTAACTTTTTTTAAAAAGTGTATTTCGTGGAATTAAGATGTATTGGTATGACTGTTTTAAAAAACTCCAGTGCAGTTTCAGAGTTCCATAATATTTCAAAAATGTAGGAGAAGAATTTGAAAGATCCAAATTTCATATTGATTTTTGTTTCAATTTTTAACTAGTTAACAGGTCTTTCACTGTCATTGTTTGCAATAGGATTTTTTTGAAATGAAATTTGCATGCTCTGAGGCCCTTTTCTATGTAGCTTGTTTTGGTTCTTATACATATAAAGATGCAAGAGAACACAAATGGGATTGAAAATATACCCCATTTATCTTCTGCATTTTATGAAGAAAGTGGTTAGGAATAAAATTTGCATAAAGGAAAACTATTCATTAAGGATGTGAGAGGGTGGAAATAAACACCAATACTGTAAATGTAACTCCCAAATATCCAGTGAATGCAATACTACTGAAGCTTTTCCCATTCCCTGCTTTAAAAAAAATTAAAAAACAGAAAAGAACATTACATATATATTTATATGAGAGTTTAGCTACTTAATTAGAATGTTCATGTTTTATTATCACCACAAATGTAAAACCCCATACTGTTAAAGCAGTTATTCATACATTGTGAGTTATTTTACTAATATTCAGAGGGATCCAGCTACGTCACGAGACTCCTACTTCTGTATCTTTGGAAATTCAGACATACAGATGATCCACCACAGCAAGCCTTAGCATGAGAGTCCCTGGGGCACATGTTTTAATAATGTCTATTCTAAAAACACTTTTTTTTTTCTCTCTCCAGTGATAAAGAAAATACAAAATTTAATGTTTACATTTAAGCCCAAAACGTCTGTCTGTTAAAAAATGTCTGTTTCTGTCATCTATTTCTAAGCAGGCCTAGGGCAAATAACCTCCTCATTTGAGAATATCAAAAATATTCCTAAGGCTAGGTGTGATGAAAAGTTCTATTAAGACAACAAATAGAGGAGAAAGCTAAGTAAACCAGGTCACCTATTTTCAAGGCTTATCTCCAAGTAGCCTGAACTCCAGTATCACTGATGATCTAGGCAGTCTTCCACATCATGGGAAGACCTAGTGGGTGGTCATGCATTTATGACAGGTAAGCCAAGGACTCAGAACCTGTAACCTGCAAGTCCCAACACAGCCTGTTTTACAAACACACAGCAGTACAGGAAAGTAAGAACTGTATCAGAAAGCAGGGTCTAGAAATTTGCAAGAACAATTGAACATTCAACAAGGAAAAGAAATTAGAGGAGCCAGAGAATTCTTCCGCCAGACCCATGTTTAGACAAAATGACTCTAACATGGAAATCTTACGTTGGACTGATAGGTCAGACTGAACAGGCTCTCTTTCCATTTTTGGTGTCAAGCAATCGAAGTTCTGTTCTCTGTTCTAACTAAATGGATGCATGTGGGTTGCATGCCAGGACAAATTGTGCCCTCATTCTCTCCCACAGAGACAGAAAAATCCCAGACAGATTGCTCACATCATGCCTTCCCATCAATATCACCTGCCCTTCTATCTGTACCTTCCCAGAGCCTGCTAGACCTGCTCAAGGCATGACTAAAACCTATTGTTCTCATGCCCATCCATCAAGTGCAGTGAGAGCATGAGCGTAACCTTGCAGTGGGCTTTTGCAGGAACTGCAGAGAATAAACCCTTAGGTGAAGGTTACATGTGGCTGGGTGGAGGTAAGTAGGGGTGGTTAAGTGCCCTTACTGCTAAGGGGGCTTCTGCCAGAGAGAGCCTGCTGCTCTGATTTTTCAAGCTTTTCTGATGCACTTTCTAACTTAATGTTTTTCATAGTTCGTAGTTCTATCTCACACACGGGTGTTATAATTAGAACATGTTTATGTTAAGACAAGGTTGTTTACATACTTGGAGTAAAAAACAACTGATGGGCAGTTGTCTTGAGCAATGGGATGGGAGAGATGTCCAACTTCTCCTCCAATCCCCAGTCTCTGTGAAAATACTATAAATGTGGAGTCAGATGTTTTGATAAATAGTTTTTAGCGTTCTCATCAAAGAAGGCTTCTCATGTGTGTGTCCTTGCGGGTCCCACAGTGACAAGAGCCCAGCTGGGACACCAGAGCTGGGGCAGCATAGTAAGGCTGGCAGGTCTAAAAGAGTAAGAATTCTTCACTCTCCAGCTAGGCAAGTTTTATCTGAAAAATCTGGGAGACACATGAAATATGGAGGTCTACAATACCATTCTTGCAAAGTCACTGCTGAGGTCAAAATAATAATTTAAATAATCTGTCCTTTATGTCATTATCATGCTGGTTCTTTTTTACCCTGGTAAACTATCATTATTCCTCTCTATAATCTGGGATGCTTCATGGAGAGCTGTACCCTCACTATCTCCCTAACATATCACTGTATGGATAAAACATTAAGAAAGAAAACAGTCTGATTCAGGAGAGGGGGGCTATACCACTGATTTGATAGACTCAAAAGGTTAATCTTCAACTACATCTTGTTCATTAGTCTAAATATACATTTAAAACATCAATGTGCTTTAAAGTACTTTGTCAGTACCCATTAAGAATGTGCATTGCATATTTCAGACATCTTGATAGTAATAGGTGCTGAAAAGCAGGCAGTGTTCATCTTTTTAATGAGTGGTTTTTCCCTCTGAGTGCCCTATGGGGCTATGATGCACCATAAAGTGACACTGGTATGCCCTGTGGACATGCAAGAGCAACCCATCCTGTGAAAATCAGGCAATTAAAAGGCGTAATGTGCGAGCATGACTTCAAAGCAGCTATTCTTTCAGGTCTTGATTGCAAGCCCTACTTCTTCCCACTGATACGAGGGAGGTGAAGAGGTCTAAGAAGATCTTTCTAATACTGGCCCACCTACACTGGAATGTGGACAGCTGAAAAAAGGAGCCACTGTAAGGCTATTATTCCCCCTCTGATACATGATACACTTTTTCACATCGTTCTACAGAGTTACGCTGTGCAAGTAAATATCCTGCAGCAGATAGATTAATTGCATCTGCCAGTTAGGGACAAAACTACATCTATTCTGCTAAACATCCCTGTGCCCCAGGCCATGCAGTGAATAAACTTCTCAGTTGGGCTGGAAGTACGACAGCCAGCAGGCCAGTCCCACTTGCTCATGCCGTCTTTCTGCCTCTTAGAAATAATTGTTTGGGCTTTAAGATGTTTCAGTTTGAATACCTGAAATAACAGGAAGGCTGTCGTGCAATCTGTCAGCACAGAACGGTGTGTACACAGCATGCTGCTAAGGGAATGAAGGAGATGGCATCAGAACATATGGAGTGTTTCAAAGTACATGGCCTGTTGGGATGGCGTAGAGGACTGTGTAGGGCAGAAGAAACCAAACCTGGCATGGTCCTGGCTCAGGAATGATTTGTCCTCAGGAAGAAGCATCTCCTGAACTCCACCTGGGTTCACCTTGGAGGGAGGAAACACTTTGATTTACTCCACCAGAGAGCCTAAGAATCAAGTAACGTATCACCACTTCACAAAGAAGCATTTGATTTATTTGACAATGCCAACACACACAAGACACCCTTTACCACTGAAGCTGCAGGAGCCAGCTGTGTAAGTAATGTATCTGTTCTGCCAGCCGCTCTGTAAAATGTGAGGGTAGGAGCAGAGGGTTTCACAACAAAGGTCAGTGACAGCAGCAGGGGAACAGTGCCACAGTAGGAAAATTGTGGTTGCTGGTGATGATGGCAATGAGCTTCACCCAACAGCTCCAACACTGCTCACATTCCTACTGGGTAAATGCCATCTCCTGTTGCCCTTAATCATGCCCTATGGGAGTGAGTGTACGTAAAGTATGTAAAAGTGCAACCTACCTGGGAAATATGAGCATGAGTAGCAGCAGCTGACTGCTGTTTCCTTTAAAACACAAGTACCAGGAGGGCAACTCAGTGCCTCTAGCAGGGGTTATGCACAGCGCACAGTAGCACATGAACGACTGGATTCTACTTTCAACATACGGAACAAGACGACTGCCAGGCTTTTAGCCTGGTATCCTCTACATGTTTCTATAAAAACACTGTAATGAAAAACAATACTTTAAACTGGAAAGAGCTGTAGCCTCCCACATGGACACATGCTTATACACACATGAGTAGGTGTAACGTTGGCAGGACCATGGGGCACCATGCAGGGCTCAGACAGCCCCCACAGCCAAGCACTGTCACACAAGATATCATCACTCCCCTTCAGTGTAGCCCAGCCCTGACTGGCAGGGGCCAGACCACCCTGCATTCCTCCTCTGGAGGAATTCCAGGAGGAGCTGGGAATGCTTCAGGAACATGTGCATTTACCCTTGCAGATGTAGCCTACGAATGACAACAGCTGAACAAATGAATATGTGAAAGGCAAACTCAGACTCATGATGACTTGGGAGTGTCAGATAATGCCCAATCATATGTTCAGGGATTTCTCTTTTCTTCTCCCATTACTGATTTGATCATTTGCCACTTTGCACATTGCTCACTGAGGAATTGCTCTTCTTCACCAGAACTGAACACAGAGGATAGACACCTTCATAGACACCTTTTGGGAACAATTTGCCACAGAGAGTTTGGGATAGAATTAAAAAACACCACAATAACCTTTCCACTGATAAATCATGGTTAGCAAATAACTGTTGCTCGTCCTTTGGATGATCAAGTGATTTAAATTTTAAAATAGTTATCATTCTAGCTTTTACTATACTTCTTATTTCTGTTCCATAAACTGAACTCTAGGCTATCAGTAACATCACAAGAAACCTCTGCTACTGCCTCTAGGAATTGTTTAAATCCCTGCAGATGAAAGAAGAAAGGAAAACTAGAAGAAAAGCAGAATGGAAATGTATGCCTTAAAAGCCAGCGGTGGAAAGAAATGTTTTAAATAATGTCTAGGCACTTATAAAAGAAATAAGTTCATGTTTTGTAGAAATTGAAAAATTTATATTAATTCTTTCTTCTTAATAAACCAACTAACAGAAAAAAAAATAGTGAATCTTTGTAATTCATTGGTTGCAGCTGATCATTTAATAAAATGCTTGGGACTGTGTACTTATGTCTGGACTAGAAGATTTGGTATATCAACCTCATTAAAAGTTCATTTTATAACTAAGGAGCATTGCTGGGCAGTAAATATATCTATGAACAAGAATATTTTGTGTATCTGAAAACTTTTTTTTTTTTTCAAGATAAATGTCAGCAGAGACTTACTTAGCTAGAATTTTTGGAGAATTTAAATTCATTCAGCAATATTTCAGCAACACTACACTTTTCAGGAAAGAAAGCAGGATTTGAATTCTGAGAGTAAACCTTATAGTGAATAAACAGACATTCATTTAGAAATCCCCCTTTTGATTCAGTATTAGGAAAAATGGGTTAGTTGGTATAAATGCACATAAATGTACTGCAACTGTCAACTTGTATTTACTTGTGTAAATAGTATCAATGTCACAATAAGATCCCATATATTTAGAATACTGAGTGGTAACCAAAGTAATATTAAGAGAAATACACGACTCAGACCTAGCCCTAGACAACCATTTGAATCCACTGTCTGATTTTTTTATCTGAAAACTTTTTTTTTTTTTTCCAGATACTTTCATATTCATCTATGGGTTTTAATTTTCCTTCTCTGAGACATTAGCATTTGCAGTTCCTGGTAAGGAAATTGCATGCCTATAAAGCGGATCAAAATTCAAGGATTAATTTCACTTAGAATAAATAAAATACATTTATCAAACACTCCTGTAACACAACATATCCATAGGATGTGTGAATTTCATAAGAGTACTGGTGACATGAGCTTTAGAAATTGTGTCTTTACTTAGAGATATCTTTCACATCCAATATAAACTGTCTCCTAAAAAAGGATCTCCCTCTCTTCCCTGTCTACCTTCGAAACTCTGAGCAAAACTCTTGTTCCCATTTTTTGGGTAGCACTGGTTCTTTCAGCATGAATGTCCCCTGCATTTGCAACTGGATGAATATATTGCCGTCAGTCTCTTTTCTAACTTATCCTTTTTTCTCATGCCTTTTAAATTTATATAATGCATTATTCAAAGCAAGGACCAAGCTTTTCTCCTGTGTTGAAGATGTCTATTACACTTCAGGAAATGCAGGAGCAGTAACAACTGCTTCCTACAAAGTCAGAAGCTTACACTGTCAAACTGGGAATGTAAAAACTTAGCTGACTAATTTTACAAACTTTTATGAGATTTGCTTTGGAGTTAAAACACTGGAAAGAAGAGTGTTTTACCACAACTACCTGTATTTTACCATAAGGAAGGAAAAAATTTCACCTGGTCTTTAGCTTCTGAAGAGGTGTGGATTTTACTGTTTTCTGCAAGTCTCCGGTAAGACTGTGGGCTGCTAGCATAGTCACTACACAAATAAGATTGGTTCTCCTGGGCCACACTTCTATAAATTGTATTCCTGACAAGAGGAGCAAAGGCAACAAAAAACAGTCTAGGGAGATGTAGTAGGAAACAATAAACATAGTATTAAAAAACTTGCAAAAGGAGAATTACCCACTTTGAAGCACACAGCCTCTACCATACTGTACCCACCTTCTATTCAAAGGCAAATAAATTCTCCATGACGGCTCCTAATGGTCTCCACAGTTGTTCACTGAATTTGCCCTCAAGTTACAGGGTAATAAAGGGATTACAACCCTTGGCTGACTAAATGAGGAGGTGGGTCCTATCATTAAAGCCCATCTTTCATTACTTGCCCTTTTCATTCATTCATCCAGTGAAGTACTATTTCGGTACCACAACTAAATCACAATTAGTTGCCTAATATATCTTTATTCCAGTTAAACCCCTCTGTGGAGCAGGGGTTAGAGTTTGTTTAAAAGTCAGCAATGTAGTAATAACAACTCTTACTTTAACTAAACATATGGAGGCACCTTGGTATTACTACCCCTATAATATCATGCTGTCAGGCTTCTTTTTCCAGATTATTAAAATTTTTACACAACATATAATTGCATTTCAGCTGAATGCCACTTTCCTATTCATCTGTTATTAGCTTGTTAAATTTTGGTCCCCCTCATAGGAGGCCACCTACATACATCCTGAAAATTTGAGAATTACATCTGTGAATACATGTTCTGACCTGCTTTCAGCTTGACATCCCCACAAAGAGGAATAAAATCTAAATTTATTCAAGACAAACAGAAAAGGATTTGCCTGGATAACCATATTGCTACAGCAAATTTCTGCCAAAAATAACTATTAAATTTAGATTAAATACTATCTGTTTCTGTTCTATTTTCATACATGCAAGCTTCTTTAAAGGACTTTAGAGTATAAGCTGGAGATTTGATCCTTCTAAATTTTGAAGTCAAAGATGATGTGACCAGTTTTTAAGGGTACTGATATCCACCACACTTCAACATCACTTCGAAAAGGCTCTCAATGCACTGAGCACCAGACGAAAACTCAAGAGATATTGAAGGCAACCACATAGCCTCTAATCTCACTGGGCACAATCTTCTTACTTTCTTAAACCAGTTTTCCAAAAGTGATGGAACTCCTGTTTGAAATGGTTCTTATATGGGTGTATGTTGTTATTGCCTTATGCGTATAAAGTTGACTTACTGTAAACTAAAACCAAACCGAACTTCAGCTGAAGTCTGTAGTCAGGGAAGCAGAATAAATAGAGAGTTAAAATCACTACAGGTTCCTCATACGAAGAAAGGAATGTCCTTATGCACACCCTTGCACAGAAAAATAACGGAGATGCCCACTTCCTTCTCTCCAGGCATCCACTAACTGGGATTTTGCTATTTTAGATAACAGCTGACAGTTTAACAGTCTGACAGGAAATTTAGAAAAGGAAAAACTAGAAAACAACCTGAGAAATCAACTTTCACTCAGCCTTGCTGATGTTGATTTTGTTCTCACGTTGATGAAGTCAGCAAGTTGATGCTGATTTCATTCACCCAGGCAGATCATTGATTTCACCACATCCTCTGCATATTAATGGCAATGAGATCAACTATAACTAAACGTTCTATCTAATAACTTTTGTGTTTTCCTCTAATTAGTTAGTATGTGAATAAAGATATTTTTTAAGCTTTCTGCAATTAATATTCTAGTACCAGTGGTCCCTTTTGTGGCTAAAAACTAGATCTGGTTATAGTTCAGGATGGGAAGATTTTCACATATATACGCTTCCCTCCACCTAGATACTTCAACTCAGGGATTTATAAAGGTATTTCAATGAACTGATACAGGAACCTTGTTTTATTTATTCTATTTTGTCAACTATTTGATGTATGTTATAAAAATAATTCTGAGAGCAAGCCCACTAAATTTCCTTTTTCACTTCATTTGGAGGTTTTTTTTGTTTTATTTGTGTTTTGGTTGAGTTTTTTTGGTTGGTTGGTTGTCTTTATTGTCCTCTTTGAAATACCAGACAGCCCCTTTTGCATAAGAGTAACAGGGTTTACAATACCAAACTTGTGAGGAAATTCAAATTTCACAGGAGTAATTTTTTTTTATTTGATGCTGATCAGATTTGTCATTGGAGCATGGATATAGCTTTTCCTAGTATGTTTTAAAACAGAATCTCTGACACGTTTTATTGCCAGGATAATATGATGGGACATTTGTTTCTAATTTAGAGTTCTTTTCTGTTGACTTTGTAACTGTTTATTGAACATGAATGTCTTTAAAAACTCCTTGTAATTAAAATACTATTTTCATTCTACTTTCTATCACATGAACTCGCATGAACAAAAAATATTGCCCTATATTTTCCACACCCCAGGAGTATGTACACTCCTTAATGGTCTAAAGAAGTATAGTCTGCATTATATGTACTGTCTGGTCTTGTTTTACTCACTGTAAAACAGTGTGTTGTAAAATGTACATATGTTGGTTATTAAGGTATTTTGACAAGCCCTAGATACTTCACAAAATTTATAAATAACCTTCAAACGAATAAAACCAACACAAAATATGAGTCATTAGGAGGCATTTTTTGAGTCAATTCTGAGGAAATGCCCAGACTGATGTTCTGCGTTGCTAGAAGCAGAGTCCTTCATGTCAGATATGTTGCTTCATGTCAGGTCTTGGTTGCTTATAATTAGATGGTCCTAGAACACTTTTTATTGAGGAATTCAAGGAAATAAAGGTCCAGCATCCTGGCAAGACTCCAGTGCTGGTAATTACATTGTATCTCTAATTTTTTTCCTTTAAATTACAGCTGGGGGAAAAAGAGTCCATGTTCTTTCTAATGCTGACAGGAAGAAAAACCGAAACCCCATTGTTCGCATGCTGCTAATGGGAAAGAATGTACTGCTTCTAATTCAAAAGAAGAGTGTATGAAGGACCAGCAGTAGCACTTTGGGCAGTGCAGGACAAGTGTGAGGTGCTGCTTTTAAACAAGAAGAGAAAACCTGGTGGTTTTTTTCCTATAACATAGTTATATTACTCATTTACTTTAGAAAAAACAGCGTGCATTTATCATAGCAACCCAAAGCAGAAGAAGCAGCTAAGATTTTGCAGATTCTTAATAAAAGTCATGTACCCATTATAGGTCTGGTAATTCCTGCAAAAGAGATTTCATTTCAGTGTATACTTAAAGTACATGCCAGCTCTTAGAAGTATTATTCCTGGGGTTCAGGTCTTCCCTGATTTTAATGTAGGGAAAATACTGTATATAGTCATCCTAAGAGAGTTGGCAAAAATTAATTTGAGATGGAAATCTTCCTTTGTTCAGCTCCTTTTAGGGCTACTGTATCCAGCAGCTACTTTTCTTTGCTGCCTGTGTCATTTCAACACTTCTGCCAAAGCATTTTGTGCTTTCCCCCAACCTGGATTTCTGATACAATTCTCCAGGAACTAATGAGAGCTAAGAAATGAGTGCAATTAAAACATGACACTTTGAGCAGCTGGCACATTTTTCAGGAAAAATTTGGTAATTTTTCCCTGAGGAATATAAAGGAAAAGGCAAATGGAAGTGAAAGAGAAAATTATACTATGGCTCTGGATTCAGGGTCAAGGGACATGTAAGAGCCAGAAAGGCACCTTAATGCTTCTGAAGAAATTAACCACACTGACCACATGAATAAAGGACAGGTCAGGTTTCACCCTGAATAAAATCTAGTACCTTCCAGTATTCCAGATGGTATTATTCCAAATCCCAGAAGTACAGAGAGATTGTGTATACCTCATTTATATATGCATAAGGAACAAAATACCTCTAGGTTTCTTTGCATCCTCCATGGGTGGAAGTGTCAGGGTGGCAGGGGATCCCTACCTTGCTACAAGAGATAATTCCTGCTAGAATCAGCAGAAAATCACTGAAAAGCACAAATATACATGGACAGAGTCTTACTTTGTCATCTCTACTTAGGTATTTCTGTCCTGACTTATTTTTAATGGGTACAGCTCCCACCCTTTTGCTTTCTGTGTAGATCTCTGTATTATTTGTGGGCTATAAGGACATAAAAGTCATCTGTGTAGTTTCAAGTACTTGAGAAGAGAACAAATGCATTTTTAAAGCAGAAAAATCTGAAGCTTGTTATTCTAGAGGTAAATTGTTAACCTTTTCACTATGTAATGGTCCGTGGACTTGAAGAAAAGAATAGGATGTGGATCACGGTTCCTTTTATTTTTCTCTCTTTATTCTTTGAAGATTCAATTCACCTCCGATTAAAATTACATTCTTTCTTTGTCATTAAGTTTTCCAAAAATAGATCCTAGGGTTTAAATATCATTTACATCACAGTCAGAAGAACAATCACATAAATAAGAATTTATGAATGATTAATCACAACTGCTGTTATATTAGCACAATACTATTTTTAATTTATAGGGGCCACAATGGCATTTGGAGCAAGTAGCAATTAAATAAGCACACTGATTAACTGATGAGTTACTGCATAGGCATACAGAGATGGATGGATGGATGGATGGATGGATGGATGGATGGATGGATGGATGGATGGATGGATGGATGGATTGATTGATTGATGAATCCTTCCACTCTGATCATGCCACAGCATACCTGAATGACAAGGAAACTCTTGTGTGACAAACAGTATCCTCAACAGTAAAAATATTATAAAAGTATCACAAATATAGAGAAGAATTGTTAATGCTATTTTTGCTGAAAGGGAACTATTCTGCTCTCAACAAAAGGGATGAAATCTAGACCCTGTTTGCAGCTGCCATAATCTGCTGAGCACTTACAATTCAACAGGGAGAAAAGAGCTGTGCTGAAGTGCCCCAGTAATGATCCTTCTGCCTGAAGAGTAACTGAAACTTTCAAAACACTCAAGACGTGCCCATTTTTACACTCTCAATAGTGAAAGGAAACACAGTGTTTTTCTCCTGAAAATATCAGATAAGAGATGTGCTCTGGTTCTGTACCTCTTTTCTTGTTTCCCTACCCAGATGTCTACTAATTCATACAGCTCCATGGAAACAGAACAACTGACTAAAACTAGTTAAACACTGGGGAGAAGCTACAAAAGGGAATTCGAAGGAGCAGCTTTTGGTTTTGTCTTTCAGGTAGCAGTATGTGAAACAGGTACTTAAAATGTATTTAAAAAAGGTAAAAGATAAAAGCATGGATGTCTATTTTTCTGTGATAAATTAGGCTGGCATTTCAAAGGAAGACACTGCAGATGAAGGCAGTTGGAATTTTCAATCAAAACTCAGTTCTCATTTGGCTTGCAGAACCAGAACTTTCCAGAGACATGAGGTGTTGCTTTTAGCAAAGTTAGAATCGCCTGCAAAAGGGAGCACACACAAACCTACAGCCAGTAAGCAGCTGTTCCCAGTGCTCATATGTAATGTTTGAGACTGCTGAAACTAAAGGTTGATACTGCTGTTCTCCCTGATTCAGACACATAAATTCATCCTTTGTTTTTATTCCAAAGATACTGGTTTTACTCCAGTGTAGTACTGGGAAAAGCTCTGAAATACCAGAAGTGTCTTAGGAATGCAATTTTTTTTTCTTCCTTGCTCTGCTTTCAAGACTTTAATATTACCTATAGATACAGAAAAATGTATAAGACTTACGGTCTGCTTTCTATTCTCAAATTACCAAGACAGGGTATTATGAAAAAGAAATTCATGTTATGAATGTTCATCTAAACTGTGTAAGTTTATACTTGAAATTGTCTATTAAAGATAGAACATATCTTTATTCTAACATTCTACAGATTATTTAGTATTTGCTTTTTATTTTGTTTCCATACTCACCAACTGAGACAATTTCTTAATACCAAAAGATGTGCAGAATACCAGAAAAAGAAAACAAATGTTCTAGCAGAAAAGACTAAAGCTCAGGTAAGAAGGAGAGGATGAAGATGTATTTATTTAGTCATCAGATCAGATGAGAAGATAAATTATTACAGACAGCTCCTAGGTCCACTGTTTCATAGTGTAATTGGAATCGTTCAAACGTGTCTCTTAAAATCAGATGTCCCTTCAAATTCATGCTGATATACTACTCCAATACCTATATCTATACCTGGAGATCAAGACAGAGTCATACAACCTAAATGAAGTGCTGACAGGGAGGTACTTGGGACATTTCCACTGCTGCCAACAAGGAGGAAGGCAGTGTTTTGCTAAGAGCAATTAGATCTTCAGTGGGCCACTGTCTGGAGATGTTTATCTGGTTCCACTTTTCGTGGGGATAGCTGAGGGCCACATTTCCCACTGCTCTACAGTGTTTGATCAAAATCCCAGAATTAGTTAGAGATTGGTTGAGGTTGGAAGGGACCTCTGCAGGTCATCTTGCCCAATCCCAAAATAGGTTCTCAGGCAGGTTATGCTTTGGTGAAATGACTTGGGAATGGAGAGCTGTTCTCAAACCTCTGTTTCCCTGAGAGGTGGGACAGGCCCTGAGCATTTCCTGCGAAGGAGAGTGCTGAAACAGGAGATTCAGGGCAGAACAAAGCCAGGCCACTTCCCTGCACAAAAGTGGGTGCCAGGCAGAGATGGACACGGTGCTTCAACAGCTCTGCTGGATGGTATGAAGGCCTGCCCATCTCTGAGGTAGAGTGATTAAAAAATGCAGAGTGAAGCAGAGGCAGCAGGCAACAAAGCAGCCAGTTGGAAGAATGGAATCTGCAAATAAAAGCACATCTCCTTACATACTGTGCTTCATGAACAGTACTTTGACACAACCCTATTTATTTCACAAAGGAAGTACAAAGAGAGATTCAACCTCATTGTCATTTTCTCCTCTAACACAAAGGATCCTCAGGACTCTAATTACTAGCTAGCTTCTCACATAAAGAAAGGGAAATGCTGGTAGGAGACATGGAATTTATTTTTAAGAAGATAAAACTGTGAGCAGGTTTTTCTGATGAACCACAAAAGAGCAGATGCCAGCATGTTTAAAAAACTCCAAAACAGACACAGTAATTTTAAATAAGACTAAAAGACAAGAGGTGCAAAAAGGGATCAAAGCAGCATCTGGTGATTTCTGAGAAAAAGAGAAGCTGACTTTAAAAAACAGCGTTAAACCTTTGTTGGATTAGCTGTTATCAAAGGCATCAGTAGAAAAGCATCAGAGGAACTGACAAAGTGACCAGCAGACTGCCTGTCCTAACTTAAAAAGTTTTCTGTGAAGTAACCAATGTTAGTCAAACTTTTGTTCTGAATTTGCTAATAGAAGTGACCTATAACTTGAACTTCAAAGCTCAGAAATCATGTTTCATGAATACAGTGTAAGCCAGTCATCTGGATAAAAAATTGAGCTTGCCATAGTTCTTTAACAGATTTTATATTTATAAAAGACATCTATTCATAATATACTGACACTCAAAGGAAGAGACATGAGCCTGTTCCAACTGAAATGTTCTTTTTTTTTTCCTTTTCTTTTTTTTTTTCTTCTTCTTTTGCCAGTGGAAGAGCTCTCTTTGAATTACAGCCAGAACAAATGGTTGTAGGGATCAGGAATGGGGTTTCTAACAGTCACTCCTAATCAGCTAAACATGTTAGACCTCTAGGGCACAAGGCAGTCTCCAAAACCTTGCCAATACTATGCAAATTTGGCACAATCCTTGTAAGAGATGCCTCAGTCTAAGTAGTCAATTTGAGTTGGCCAAAGACCAAGCAAGAGAATGAAGCTGCTGTCAAGCAAGAGAAATGAATGCGAAGGCTGTACTGACAAATTCAGCATGGTATACTCACTACCAGACTATGTGCATACAAAGAATTAAATGAAGAATCACTGGGTGACTTGCTACTTTTAGCCTGGTTAGTAATTCCTAGACAAAGTTTATGTACAGTATTTATACAAGAAGCAACACATTTTAAAATTATGGGAGGCTATTTGCCCATCTTCAAACTGCATGGAAATAGACACAGTTTGTTTCAAAGTAGTGATTCACACTGACTTCACCCATACAAAATGAACACTCAGGTGGTACAAAATGACGAGATTCAGCGGATCCTTGCAGAAATGAAGAGCTTTACATATTCTAGTCTTACTAGTGTAGATTTGAGTTTGCAATATTTGCATCAATTTCAGCACAGACTGCATGAGAAACCACTTCTGTAATGAGCAGAGAAAATTCATTCCTTAAGAGAACTCTAGTAGGTGCTTCTGTTTCAGCATTCTTGCTTTCAAGACCATTCTAGAGCTGAACAAAAGCTCCAGAGAATGAAAAAGAGCACAGGGAAGCAGTGATTAGATTTGAGTGCAGATTTTTTGTTTCATTTGGGGGATTTTTGGAGGTTTTTAGAGGGTTTTTTTAGTTTTGTTTTGTTTGGTTGGAGGTTTTGCTGAGAAGAAAATCCAACAGGAGAAGATGGTAAGGCTTAAGGTAATACACTGCTTCACTGCTTTCAGTGTTATCTATGCTGGGAGAGGCTTGGAGCCAGGGTGAGCTCTATTCCTTTTCAAGAACTCTCTTGACTGAAGAATCTTAAAAGGAACTTAACAGAAATTTTAAGTGTTGCAATAATGTAACTAAGAAGGATAATGCTAAAGCTTTCTTTACCCACTGGACAACCAAAAAAATTACTGTAAGTAGAAGAAAAAATAATTCACCATTGGAAGGAACACTTTTGCCTCTGAAAACATGGTTACTTGTCTCAACAAAAACAGCAACTTCTTCCAAAACAAAGGCAACTATACTGCAAAATAGGCATGCAAGAAAAAAAGACCAAGCCAATCAACCAACCAAAACCTCAAAGCTTTTATAGGTTTTTTTTAGTAAATATTAAAAACAAAAGAATAGAGAAATGCTTAGAAAACACAGTGACTTTAATCTACCAGGAGTAACACAATCAAAATTCCAACAGAGAAGGGAGAATATACTAGGGGTCTTTAAATGAACTGCTCAATCCACTCTTAGACTCCCTGAAGCATCTTAAAATTTGTCTTGCATTGCTATAAAAGGTCTCTATCTGACTTTCATATGTAGAGCATTTTTCTGGTTTTCCAGAAGTATTGCATAAACGCTCAATATCCTTCTTGGCATAACATGTTGAAGATTCAATTTATCAAAAGCCTTTTTGTTTTAAATGCTGTGAATGTATTTTCTCTCTCCTATGTTTACAATGTCATCAAGACTCATCAGCAAGGTCTTATAGGAATAACAAAAAAGGGGATTGTTAACAACATAATATAGTCTGTCTTTTTTAAGGGCTTAATATGAGATAAATTGTAATATTTGGATGCAAAATTTTAATGATTCACGACACATCAGGAAAAAGCTTAAAGAAGAATCAAATATTCAGAAGTCTTATCTAGGAGCAGGGGAGAAGAAGCTCTGTTTAGAGCTATGGGTACTGCCACGTGCAACGAAAAAGTGTTTGAACAAAGTTGCGAACTTGTGATTTAAAAATTGCTGGTGACTTAGTCATTCCAAAAGCCATACTCAGGCTTTAGGATAAACACACTTTTCTATTGTGTGAAATGCTACAGAAAGTTGATTATGAAGACACAGACTGTTATCATTAAAGATTTTTCTCCATTCAAGTGTAAGGTTATTGAACACTTATTTATACAACAAGCTTTCATACACTTTGGTCTAGGCTGTCATCCCTATGCTACCTTATAATAAATAGAGATAAATTAGCTCCTCCAGAGCGTTATTAATTTTATTTTGTCTGAGAAATGTGAGATGACTTAACAGCTTCAGACAGAACTGATGCAAGAAGAGTGATCTAGATCTTTTCACAACATGGCTCACAATAAAATGTGAACAGAATTGCTAAATTTTCACAATGACTGAGAAGAGCAGGAATTTTACAGCAGCCATCAAAGGCCTTCTGTGCTTTCAAAATTAGGTCATATCCTGGCTTTCAAGCCCAAGTTGAGTGCAATTCTCAGGAGTGTAATGCCACTGGGCATTCAAATTGAAATTCAGATTCAGATTTGTCAACATAAATGAATGAAGACTTCTTGTCTAAAAACGAGAGATCCACTGTCTGTTGATGATCTTTGGCAGAGATCAGGTCATTCTTTAAATGCACATATCAGATTAAGGTGTTTAATCAAACTCAACTATTTTTCAATTACAACAGTCTGCCCGGGTACCTCCTAACAGTCAGACACCTATTGGTATAGCTAAGGTCACAAAGAATTTCAGGGACATCCTCCCAACTGAAAACATATTAAAGTTAGCAGGAGAATGTATTTCTCTCTATATAAAGAACATTAAATAAGAGTTTATTTCCGACTTAGATCCTTACTGGTGTTTAACCACAATGTCATTCTCCGCTGTGATGCTATTATATGTCAATGAGAAGCTTTGGAAAAAACTGATATTTCATTGAAGTTGTGCATCAGTGTATGTGGTATATTGCAAAGTGAAATGTGCTCTTTTGCATTTAAATGGGCAAGGAGATGAAAACATTAAATTGTGGTTCATTACAAACAAACATAAGACTGTCCATTTGTTATACTCTCTTCCCCTGACTCAGCTGATGAGCAACCAAATCACTAATACAAGCTTGATACCATTTGATAGGTTTGTGCCTTTACCACACTTACAGAAAGATGTTGATTTGCATCCTGCAGAGGAACTAATATTCTGTAGCTAATTGTGTGCACTTCCATGACAGAACATCTAAAGAAGGACATTACCACATACATCTCAGAGGGAATAGGAAGATACTTCCTTTATAGCCACCCATCTGTCTGGTCACAGCAGAATTACATACAAACACAATGTACAGGTTACTATGTCCTTCAGGAATCACTCTCCCATCACAAAAGCCTGGCTCTCTGCACAACTCGATTCACATACCAGTTCACTGTGTTGCAAGATTCTGTACACTGCATGCATGATGACAGGCACAGAAAGCTGAATTAGAGAATTGTGGAGGTAAAGAAGCCAACTGAGGAAGAGCCCAGAGCCCTCCCCTGGAGGGAGAACCCTTAGGCAGCACGCGTTTGCGTTAGCGTCCCTCCCATGATGCTCTTCGGCCATATGTAAATCTGCTGTACCCCATTGGTCCTTCCCCCTTGCCCCGCCCTTGGACCCTCATCTGACTCACTCTGATGCTCTACCCCACCCCCTGCTTTTCCCATATAATCCCTGCTCCCTCAGACCTTCCCTGGAGTTCCCCATCCCTGGACCCCTTGTGGCAAGACCTAACAAAGGCTCTCCGTGGAACCCCATACAGATTCCCACCTCCTTCTTCAAACATCGCCCAAAGAGGATTTCACAGAAGAGCTGAAATCACTCCAGCTAAGGCAAGACATGGCTGTGCACCTGGGAGTGTCTTTTTAAAGACGCTTCTCTGGGAAGGTCGCGGCACTCTGACCATGAACGCCCACCATGACAGAGAATGAGAGGGGAGAAGATAAATGCAAAGCTTGGTATCAACATAAGGAGAAACAATTCAGCTTTATTTTTTTCCCAGTACAGTATTTATGTTGCTGATGTCTCCCAGTAGGACGCTGTCCTGTGAAAGTGAAAAATACTGCAGAGGTCTTGTCCAAATGCAGTTGAGCAAAGATGAATGTTCTGCTTGAGAACAGAAAATAAGTTTCTTTTCAGATTTAGATGACTCAGAGGCTTTTAACAGCAATTAACTGTTAAGAACATTGATAACTTATAATTCATCATAAACATGAAAGTAAAGGGAAGTACTATTGCACTGACTTCTCAGTGGCACACTCAATAAACACGTATTTTTTGGAAGAGTCAGAGAAAACACTCTAATGTATACGCAAGGGACTCCACAGGTCATTCTTTCACCATGCTGCAAATCACTGAGGTCCTGAAGCTAATGCTGACCAAGCTCCTGTGTCTGAAGGAGACAGCTCAGCATGGTGCACATGTTCTAACAAAAATGTAACATTACATCTAAAATATAAGATTTCTCAGCATGTTTTGATGTTGCATTGCTTTTAAATTACTTGTATGTTATATCCCATGACTACAGAGCTGGTGTTGATGTTGCCAGCTTCAGCATTTCTGCAGTGGTTATCATTATGCAGTGTAGTTGTACAGTGCTGTCAATGCAAGATTAGATTAGGTGTGGAAAAATGTCTTTATTGCACTTGAGATGATCTGTATTTTGAGCAACTGCCCAATCATCAATTAAAACAAACAAACTTTCTTCTATTCTATATGCTGACATATTTGCTTTGGTGTATTTGCAAGTATAGATGTGTTTGTGGGAGGCATTTTCATGTTTATGTTTCTGGCAATAAGTGTCAGATCAATTCCTATCACCCTATATAGATTTCTGCTTTATGCAGTTTTAATCTACTCAGTGTCTTCTCCCGGCTGTTCAATCCAGACCAGATTTCCTCCATTTCTTTGTAAAAAACAACCACAATTTCATTCAAATATCATTACTCTTATGATGTTATTCAGTGAAAACAGCTTACCCAAAATATACACAGACAGAAAATAAAACCCTCATTTTTGCTCATATTTCCAAAATTTTTGTGACTTTTAAGAACTTACTATACAGATTCATCAGTTATACATCAGATTTTGTGCCTATAATGTGAATATTTTTTATGATCTTCGTTTAGAGAAAAAAAGTTATGTTCAATAAGGAAAACTGTTTTAGGTAAAACTAGAAGGTACTGACATAGACTTTGGTCTCCCTTTCCCGGTGAAAAAACGGGGGAAAGAGTGTCAGAAAAGGAGTTGTCCAAAGAAAACCTCTTATCCTTTAGCTGAATGAACCTTGAGAGACAACTCTGTATGGCCACCATCACCAAAGAGGTGGGGAATAGATTTCCACATGACCCAAGTGAGGCAGGCTCAGCAATCTGTGTCAGGGAAACCTATGGTATGGAGGTATATCTGAATTTTTGGACATCCCAACAGGGGAGTAAAGAAGACCCCTGAAAAGAGGTGAGGAAGCTGGAAACAGAAGGGGAGGGATTTAAACAGCGTTGCGGAGAAGGATGCATACATGGAGCTCCTCACCTTGGTGGTGGAACCCCAAGGTAGAGAGAGGTGG
Source organism: Polioptila caerulea (assembly GCA_013397295.1). Classification (NCBI taxonomy): domain Eukaryota; kingdom Metazoa; phylum Chordata; class Aves; order Passeriformes; family Certhiidae; genus Polioptila; species Polioptila caerulea. Next base: position 219,546 of record VYXF01001425.1, read on the forward strand.
GAATGGAGGAGGGAGAGGTGGGAAATCAGGAGATGCTGCACTCAGCAGGATAAAACCTGGTGGTGAGTTGGAGGGGTGACACATGAGGAATAGGGGAGGAGGAGGGAAAAAAATGAACGCAAGGAGTTCTGGCTGCGGGCTGTGAAGTTGAAACTCCTTTTGCTTATTAAACAAGTTAGGAAACGTGAGACACTGGAAACATTTTGCACAAAATGTTGCATAACAGGGCCACCAAGATTTAATGTTGCCACACAGCCAGTCATTAGAAGTACCTATAAAAAAATCAATCATGAAAAAGGCTTAACAATCCAATAAATATATTCTGCCCTAATTCAAAAGATTTTGGCAATTAAAGGAAGTGTTGGTACAGGTTTTAAAAATGCAAGGGAGTATGTCCCTAATAATAGTGAAGCATATGTGAGAGGTCCTTGTTTCAAGTACAGAATGTTTTATCTTAGATCACGCTACTTCAGCAACAAAATTAATTAGTGTCACAGCAGCAAGACTGGGATCATCTATTTAATAATAAAAGTAAAAAAACTATGAGGAGACTGGTCAGACAAAAAAAACACAAAGAAAAACAAAACAAAAAATTACGAAGTTGTGGAGGCCTTTGGACCAGAAATACAGACAGAGCTGATTGCTTAAATATATCACAGACACACTCTTAATCTAGGCAAACGTGTGGTAATTCCTATCAACTTCTATTCATTGGCAGACTTTGTGTTCTTTCTCTAGCACACAAACTACAGCATCTCTCAGGCATATCAGCCAATTAGGAAGAGGTCAACTTTCCAGGTTATGTTAAATTTTGTTCAGATTAAAAAAAAAGCTACTGTGTCAACTAAAATTGTTGACAGGAAGGCATGCACTTAACCAGCATTCCTGTCTGACAATAATTCAGCTGTGGCATGTTACAAGCCTGTTTCTGAAGCTCAGTGTAGTAAATAGGAGCTCACAGTCCCAGAAGAATACAAGGCTTGCAAGATATTTTTTGAGATAACAATTATTCCATAAGTGGCATCTTGTCACCAATCTAACAGTTAAAGAACCATAATTTTAAGCCGCAACCTTGAGCAAATGGAAATGTGTAGGTTTTCATAAGATCCTATATAAAATGTGGGTCAAATTTCAGTAGGAAGGCAATTGCCTGAAATAATGTTGTGGTTTAACCTCAGCCAGCAACTAAATCCCATGCAGCCACCACATCAGGATGAGAGAGAGTATTGGAAGGGTAAATTTGAGAAAACTCATGGGTTAAGATAAGAGACAGTTTAACAGGTAAAGCAAAAGACATACAGAGAAACAAAGCAAGCCAAGGAATTCATTCATCACTTCCCATGGGCAGGCAGGTGTTTGGCCATCTCCAGGAAAGCCAGACTTAATCATATGTAACAGATTATTAGGATAAGAAAAGGCCATCTCTCCAAATGTTCCCCCTTTCCTCCTTCTTCCCCCAGCTTCATATGCTGAGCACGGTGCCAGAGGGTAGGGAATATCCCCTATGTCAGCTGGGGTCAGCTGTCCCAGCTGTGTCCCTTCCCAGATCCTCACATGTCCCCAGCCTGCTCACTAGTGGGGATGGGGTGAGAGACAGAAAAGGCTTTGGGCTCTAAGTGCTGCTCAGGAAAATACTAAGCCAAAATATACCGCTGTTACTAACACTGTTTTGGTCACAAATCCAAAACACAGACCCATACCTGTGTTACTGTGAAGAAATTTAATTCTACCCCAGCCAAAACCAGCATAAAGAATGGACATTTTATTCAATAGTTGATTTTCAAGACAAACAAGGAGACATGCTCTCAGCACTGTAAAAGCCCTAAAAGACTTCACTGCTGTTTCTCATACTCACAGTTTTCTGCACCCACCCAGGCTGACAACTGGCAAAACGCACTTAATTTAGCAAGAAGAACTTCTAGCCATTATTCTAATACCCTGATTTCTTCCATTTTCTAGTGCACTTTACAGCTTGATGTTTTTCCTAGTTCGTAGTTCTTTCTCACAAACGGGTGGTATAATTAGAAGCATGTTTATGTTAAGACAAGGTTGTTTACACACTTTCTCTTGGAGTGAAAAACAACTGATGGGCAGTTGTCTTGAGCAATGGGATGGGAGAGGTGTCAACCTTCTCCTCCAATCCCTGGTCTGTGTAGAAATACTATAAATATGGAGTCAGATGTAGTAAAAAAGAGTTTTATGTCTTTTCACCAGACAGTGTCTGTGTGTGTCATTGCGTGTCCAACAGTGACACTCTAAGCCTGAAGACAGACCTCCAATAATGCCAGAACATCTATTAAGAAAGGTGTTCCTTCCCATGGCAGGGAGATTGGAACTTGATGATCTTTAAAGTTCCTTTCAACCCCAGCCATTCTATGATTAAGAGCAATCCAGAATTTTCCCTTAAACCAGATGGTCCTGGGGAAAGAATTTGATGGGATATTGAGTCTTTTTACAGCCACTAAAAATAGAAACACTGTCACATTAGTAAGTAAAATGGAAGAAACCAAAGTGTTTTAGGTTTGCAGAAGGACCAGCCATTTAATTGCAGATATTAGGCAACAGTTTGCTGGAGATGTGAAGGAGCAGAAAGCCCTGACTCTTGCATTTTCATGTCCCTTCCTGCTGATGCACCTCCCCTGTTGTTCCTCTGGGGCACAAGCTATAGAAGCTTAACTCCAAGTATGAAGTTCAAGTTTGTTCACCGTTGCAGAAGTGGTGCAGCTGGCTATCACAACTGTGCCTTCATTCACACTCAGCAATGAATTCTCTGGGAAGCCCAGGACTTCCAAGACCAGTTTTCTACACAGATGAGCTAATGGACTGGCTGGAGACAAGGGACTGACTTCAAGTTAAGCGACTGACTGATCTTCGAGCCACCTTCTGTCACAATTGATTATTTGACTGAAGAACCGCAGATATGTGAGCTCTCCATGAGCGAATTTTAAAGGGATGTAGAGATTCCCCCAGGCAGTTCCTTCAGTGCTTTGTTCAATTTGTGAGCTTAAATGTCTTGATTAATGTCCTGAGTATAGTGTCCCAGTCAGATCCTAGTGGGAAATTAATCCAATCATCTGTAGGTAAGCCACGTGAAAACAGCCTGTAGAAACTTGCTGCAGACACAGAAACATCCATGAAGGACAATCTTTTGCACATGCTTTCACAATGGTTGGAAGATGTTTTCTATGTCACTTGAGATAGCTCCTGAAAATGCACCATGCATGCACTGGGTTTCCCAAGCAGCACCACAAGCCAGCAGCAGAGTGGTTGGGGGAGTCCTGTCCAAGCAAGCCATACCAAAGACTCTTGCAATAAGGACTCCCATTTCCATCCAGACCAGTTGTTTTGAGTGATTTCATTCTGAACACAAGTATTACAGGATGGTTTTTTTCAAACAAGTATTCTGCCTGTTATACATGTCACAACACTTAGCATCAAAGCACAGCCATCAGAGAAGGTGTGGATCTTGCTAAACTCACCAAAGAGCTGGGGGAGAGTGTTAACACCATTTCTCCCACTGCACCCAAGAAGGATGTGTTATGGTAAGGAATCACAGCAAGATGGGAACTGCAAAATGACTAACTCTGTTTCTCACCTTCTCATAATTTGTGTTTGCACAAAATCCATAAAACTGGAAGATTATATATAGAAAGAGTAGGCAACATTGTATTTAAAATCCAGCTCAAATTTGGAAACTGGGAGCTTAGTAGTATTTGTTTAACAAGATTCTGCACAAAGCTAGGAATTGAGAAATGGCAAATCCTGCATGACATCTGCCAACAAACGTAATCTCCCTAATTCTGCTTTAGTCTGTATTGTTAAAAATCCCCAAACCTTAAAATCCAATAAAGTTCTTTTTTTTCTAGTCGTTCTACTCTCTTTGTTAATTTCCATCTACATTTTCACAGGAACCATGAGACAAGTGTTTCCAAAATATGAACAATTGAATTAAGTAATAAAGCCCCTGTCAGTAACATCAAGTTTGGAAGTGTCACTGCTAATAGCACACCATGTCAGTTAATAAACTTCAGTGTATGTAAGGTAATCTTGCCCTATTTAGATATGTGCATGTCAAAGGGAAAAGTGAAGGGACACTGACTTTTTTTTAAATTTTGAATTATCACAAAGACCACATTTGAATCATAGAGATCTGCTGTGTCTTATTATCAAACCTGTATTTCTAGGAGGAACTACAAAGAGCAGACTCACAGATGTATACACTTCCTAAATGAGCACAGCAGTTCCAACGAGCAATACCTGCTAATGCTTGGGAGAACTCTAGAAGCCAACAGATCTCTTTAATTCAGCTGATTAAAACGCACAGCTTTGCCTTCTTGGATTATTAAATTTTACCTAACATATTAGTCTTCTTAATGCTTTTCTGTACCTGGAACTACAAAACAGTCATGATGCTTCAAACTGGATGAGAGATAAATGGAGGAGATTAACAGAGGTCTCTTAAATTCTCAGCAGTTTGAAGAAGCTGCATACAGACTGTTCATTCTTTTTTTCTCATATAGGGAGTGAGAGAATTACTTACTACCAGAACAACCAACCACCAAAAAACACAACCCTAGAAAAAGCAAGGAAGGAAAACAAACATAATTTGAATCACATAAAAGTAAGCCAGGAAAAATAAATGGAAAAAAGCTTGGCTTGGAATCATTAAATACAAAACTACCATTATGGCTCAGAAAGCCCTGGAAAAATTTCTGTGTAATGTTACTTCCAGTTTAGACTCTTCCTTAAGTTGTCAATATTATTAATCCATTTTATTCAAGATATTAATTGGCTGAATATTAGGTCTAATCTGATATGAACCTGAATATTTTCTTATGCTACCGTCTTGTGTTTTGAAATCTCCAAGCATTGTAAAACTATATATCTTCTGGGTTTTGCTATTTTTAAATCATTACTTTTGCCTAATACATACAGAAAAAAATAAATATATAAACTTTTTCTATTCCAGAGCTCACATGTGAAAATCTCAAAGAGATAATGGACACATCCTATAGCTAAACAGATACACTGTACTGAAAAAAAAACAACAAAAAAACACATAAACCAACAAATAAACCAAAACAGTCTCAATCATTAGATATCATTTTTTAATATATCTATCTCCAGCAGCTGTTGCATAATTACCAGTTTCTCTCCTCTATGGTCACTGAACAAGAAGCCTTTTCCTGAAAAATACTGAAAATTATAGAAATATAATAACATGAAAACAAAAGAGGTTTTATTTTTAAGAGCTCCTCTGCAGCTTAAGTAAGTACAGTTAAATTCCTACACAAGGTACAACAAAGAAGATTAATATCATTAAAATTGAAGATCCTAATTTGATATCAGAAAAACCTGTCTTTTGTATTGCTAGCAGTGGACTCACCAATCTACTGCTTCCTTCTTCCTACCTATAAGACACTCACCTTCTTAAAAGGAAGCACTGATATTATATGTTCCGGTAAGTATTTTTTTTCCTTGCCCTGTTTTTTTTCATTTGGATTACTTTACTTTCTCATTTCCGCTTCTTGATCACTTCTCTCCCATATTAAAACCAGCTTTTAAATGAACCATCAGCTTACCTGGCAATCCTGCATAATCACTCTGTGTGCGGCACTTGCATTTGTACTTCACAAACATCCTGAAACCTTTATAGGGTACTGAAAGAATAAACTTTGAATAAGGCTGCATTCAAAGTAGGGATGTTTAGGAAGGAGAAAAGATTTACATAGCTTAAGAAAGCTACTCATTAGAGTGCTTCTTCTAGATGCATTTAAAAAAAAATTAATAAAAAACACAACTGCAATGTGTTCAAGTTAATTAACAGCCAACACATGCAATAGATTAATAATAATAACAACAACAATAATAATAATAATTCTATTTATTTATGGAAGTAGCATGGCTAGGGAGCAGTGACCTGTAGAGAGATACATTAAACACTGCAGATCTGCAAAACTCTGCACAGAAGTGTTTGTGGGGAGCCAGGCAGTGAAAGAATGTTTCACTAGAAAACTAAACTACACATTTACTCCCATTTACTCCCATTTGTTAATATGCACCAGCCATAGCAGTGCAATTGCATTTCGTTGTTGCCTTTTTGTATTTATTAGTGTGCTGAAGGCAAAGTATTTACAAAATGTTTCCATATACATTGTATTAATAAATAAATAAATAAATAATTGGGAAAACCTTCAGTTTGCCATGTCAAATGAGAGACTGATACAGCCTGGAGATGCTGAGCCTTTGCACGATTTCTCATCTCTGAACTTCAGACTAGGTAATCAAAAGCTACACAACTCATTCCTGCACCTATAACCATCCCTGTGGCCCCTCCAAAAAGTCAATTCCACGTGCTGGTCTCAACATGATTATTTTATTGACATTGCTCCGCGGAAAGACTTTTGCAAATACCATCCAATTTTCCAGCTCTTTCTAAAAGATCAAAAGATGCACCTTGCATAGTAGACAGGAATTTACACTGATGAGTGCCTATTGTCTTGAATACAAATGCTGCTCACAGTGTTTGCCCAGAGCTAAACTTGTATGACTGTAATAACTAACTGCAGTTAGACCCTGAAAGCAGACTTGTATTGGAGATAAAAATATGTTTGTGCTGGAGAATAGCTTTTGCCTGAACAACCCTCAGGCTAAGATCTTCAGGGCCTCCTAATTAGGGAGGATGTTACTGAGCTTGAAACCTGTAATTCCAAATACAGTAGTAGCTGGATAGGGCACGTAACTTCTGGTTGGAAGCAGTAACAAGTGTGTCAGGCTATTGCTGCTGGTAATAGATCCTGCAGGTTGATATCCATTTCTGACAGAGATCTGCAGGTAGCAAACCACCCTGGTCCATGGGTTCATTCATGTAATGGGAGGCAAGTTAACAGACTTCACAACCAGAGCACAACCTGGCCAGGACATAACTTATATTTTTTCAGAATTTTTTTTTTTCAAGTACAGAAATAAGTTCATATTGTGCTAAAGCACCCAGATAGCATCCCTTTCTCAATCACCCTATTCTATAGCTTTTACTGTTTTAGCTTTCCACATGAGACAGGTTGCTGCTCTTTCACCTAAAAGTCACTTATCGAAGTCAGTGATAAAGCTGATTTTATCATGCTACTCACTTGAACAATATGTTTAAAAGATGTGAAATTAATTCATAGTATTTCTTAAAAATTCTGCTAAGGAATAAATTATTTTCAAGTATCTCTCATAATCTCTGATATTTTTAATCATAAAAAGGATGGAGTAATTTTAAAATTACTCAGAAAGAAAAGTTGTAGGAATTCAACTATATCTCACTAAATCATGAGTATATAAAGAAAAAAGTATCAAAGTTACTTAAAAAACCCAAAAAAATTGTATTATGATCCCTGAGCTGCATAACACATAGTTGAGATCCCAAGAACAAAAGAGTGAAAAAAAATTCCAACAGGATATGACTAGCAAACAAGACACCTGATGATTTCAAGTGACAATGCAAAGCATGTTCTTCTTACTGAAATTACTATCTCCCTCACAAGGTAAGCCCAAAAGTATTAAAGAAGCTCTCATGTAGAAATGCATATTCACAGTGATTTTAAGATTGTGTTATATATGTCAGCTCAGAAAGCAGCAATACTGGAAACAACATTTAAGCACATGGCCAGCAATGAACCCACAGTGATTCTCACAGCACCACAAACATGAAAATAAATTGTAGGCACCATAATGTTTTGAGGCAATTTTATTAGCTGGCTTATCCTCATATCTGATGTAAATATTTTACACCAGTACTTTTCATTTTGAAACATCTAATTGAACTGAGCTATAAAGCAATTCCCAGAAATGCATGTGTTTTAAATATGCAGATAATCTAAATACATGCAGATATTGTAGAAATATATGCATCATTGTAAAAGCAGACTTTTCTTTCAGCACATTCAGAATAAAATTACTTCTTTTTCTATTCTTGTTATTAAACCATTGCAGAACTATTTTATTATGCAATCCATTGCAGAACTATTTTACTTCTCATTATAAGTTCTGATCTATTCCACTTAAAAGCATCAGTCCAGAAAAAAAAAAATCTAAAACATCATACAAGAGGGTATTCATAAAATATTTTTAAAGTGCGTATTCTTTCATGGCACTAGGCAAAAAAATATTAAAGTATTTACCAACTCCTGAATATGAAGAAATCAAATGATCGTTCCGTCTTCTAGATGGAAATTACAATGCAACAAAGTTACCTCAAAAGATAATTTCACTGCCTTGTCTCATGACCTACATTTTTTGTTGCATTTTTTCAGATCATTGGTTTTAATAGCACTTGATAGTTTTTACAACTGCAAGACAAATTAATTTGGCTTGTCTAGACCCATTTGTAGTGTTTTAAGTGCTTCACTCATATGCCCATAGACTTAAGACACATCTTACAATTTCAACCTAGAACAATAAGGTGGGAGACAATTTTCTCAAAGCTTATCTTCTGTTTTAAGACAGAGATATAAAAATACAAGCAATATCTAACACTTCCACACCTGGATGACTCTTTAATAATGTGATTTTACGCTTCTCAGAAAATCTGCAGAAGCAACTAAATTCACCATTTAGAAGACTTTTTTGTATTGAAAAGCTAAGTTTTAATAAGGAAAGAAACAGAGAACTGCTTAGAATAGCCATGATTATGGTGCAGTAGAGAAAGTTTGAGAATTCATCACCCTTCAAAACCAAGGCAGTGTTTCAGGGTGTTAAAAACTAGGACTCAGGCTTGCACAGGGAATGCTTGCAAATGGGATGTGCTGAAATGGCTGAAGCAGGGACTGTCCTGGTGGTACTCTCCTCTCACAGCTGGAAGTTACACAGGGAACAGCAGAAAGGGAAACCTTCCTACTCCACTGATTTTAACAGTCCTGTGAATTTTGTAAGTCAGAAGTAACAGCATTTTACATTAGTAAAGCTGAGTGTTAGGTACGGCAGTAGAAGAAAAAATAAACATTTCTAGTCATCCTGAAAACTATCTGTCAATATGAGCCAGGGGCTTTAATATCCTCCTACAGACCACTCTTTTGGCTCCTGCAGGTAATAAAATAATGCAAAAACGGCATAAGCAAACACAAAATCGTCTAGAATTACAGTTTCAGATCATTCCAAGAAACTGGAAAGTTGCCTGCCTTGAGGAAACAACTTACATGTGTGGTAAGGATCTTCACAGGCTTTGGCAGGTTCTCTGCTGCCTATAAGGAGTTTCCAAGTGATTTCAGGATTTCCTCAAATTGTAGGTTAGCAATTTTACAGATTCTGTATATAGTGAAGTAAAATAATTGCTTTATATAACTCAAAAGCCCTCCAAGGAAACTGTCTATAACTGCCATGGTGTTAATAAAACAGCTAGTTATAAATCAAGCATATTCTGTGAATAAAATACAACCAAATGTTATCAACTTGCTTAAACTAATTTTAAGTGTTGTCTGGCAGCTAACATAAAAGTACCCTAAAACAGGCTGAACACTATGAAAATTATCATGCTTCTCCAAAGAATGACCTTAAGAGCCATGGAAAAAAATGGGTCCAAATACCATTTTTCTTGTATGTACAAACATTTACTAGAGGCTCTTCAAATAACTTATATACGTGGTAGAAATTATCCATCCTTTGTTTGTGACAGCTTCAGGAATTATTTTGCAACGCCTGCTACATTGCAGCACTGATTTTTATTTCTGCTATTGGCAATGTATTTTTCCAGTTATATAGCTTGTTTTGCATTTGAATGAGGAAAAATTTGGCTGTTGTATTTTTCATGATCACTTAGAGAAGGTCATGTTATTCATATGGTAATCTTTAGTCCCTATATATTTTCTTAATCCCACTATATTTGCCTTCTGCCTACTTCTACTGTTACTGTTTATCAAATATAAAGATTTCTACACCAAAATTACAAAAAGAGGGGTTTGGTTTCTTTAAGAATGAATTAATACCATGGCATTTCAAGGTTTTTGTGTCCTACTATATTTGTATACTGATTTGTCACTCTGATTCCTGGTAACACATTAAAGCTGGCAGTCTGGCTGTTGGTGGGAGAGAGGTATTTTTCAAACACATTTACTTTTCAACATGGTGTTTCCCTTTATCAGCTTACTTAGGCCAAATGTTGTATATGTGGATATAACTCAGCTAAAGTCAGCCCTCTTATTTCATGACCAAATTAGTATTTATGGGAGTTCATACCAAACCAAACCAGATTTCTTATTGCATTAGCCATATTAGTTCTTTGAAGTAGTGGGAACAAAGTCAAAATTGTAAGTGTCTGGCTTCAAAAACATTTCATAATCAAGAACTAGACTAGATTTATCAATACCAAAATGAATTCCGTAACTTCACTCAAGTACAGGTCTATCTGCTTTCAATGCCATGGATTAGCGCTCTTTCTGTCACATCTTGCTCAAAAGGGATTGATTGGTTTTATGGACTTAGCTTCTTTAAATTTAGCTGACTACAACATTCATTGACAAAACACAGAAGATCCTAAGCAATTCTTAAGATGTTATGTCGGACTGTGCTGTATTGCACTGATGTATCACTGAGTTATTATTTTGCACTGAGGAATTTATTATATATCACATGTTCCGTTCTGTGTACACATTCCCACCCCCGGATCATGTAAGTTAGTTTCCCTGGTTAGTTCCTCCCTTCACCCCTCCCATCAGCTGTTTCTCATTGGCTTTGGTTCCTTTCCTCTGCCCCCCTCCCCCCTGAGTTTAAAAATTCCCTCCTGCAGATGTTCACTCTCTTTTCTTCTCTGTTTTTTTCTCTCCCCCTCTTTCCCTCTCCCCTGCTCCCTGGGAATTGTTCCACCATTAAATCCATGGGACGTGGTCCCAAGAAGAAAGAGCGCATCTCGTCTTTTGCTTTTGTCCTCGTCGATTTGCTGGGGACCCTGATTGGTCCCAGATTGGTCCCCCACAGAGCAAATACCATGGGACTGTCAGCATATCCTGACTTTGGGAGCACTGGAACATAAAATTTGCTGTTACTTGATATTCAAGCACCACTTGCTCAGAAAGCACATTAGATGCTTCACACTGTACAATGTTAGGCCATAGAATAGACTTGAAAGCCAGTTGGTTTAAGAAAAAGTAATGAGCTTGCTTTTGAAAAAACCACTCCAAAAGTCACTCCTGAGAAATGACTCAGCTTAAGTTTTTAACAGATTTTTTTAAAAATAAAACCAACTAACTAACTAAAACTAAAGCTACTTAAAATAACATACTCAAAATCTCTCTCTAAAAAAAAAATAAAAAGAAAAAAAGAGAAAAAAAAGAGATTCATTCTATTTCCAGACCAGAGCAGTATGATGTGTCATATTGTGATACTGTGTCATCATTCAACTGTTTAGTGGTTCAAATCTAAGATCTGAGATTTGAGGAATAAGTTTTAAAGTCTGACACTAAAATATTGTTTCTTACACCAAATCCTTGAAATTTGACAGGTATTTAGCAGTGTAACCACAGTTATTAAAGTCCAAAGTTACAAAGATATAAAAAAAGAACATGCAGAGACACAATCTTTTCCATAAGAACTATCTCTTACTTTCTCATCTTTCACAAAACAAAGCCCTTATCTTCTATCACTCTTTGAAATCTGGTTGTCTCTCCTGCTTTTTCTGAACATGGCAAATCTTAGTAAGTGAAAAAGAACAGTACTTTATACAAGGAAATAATACAAAGACAAATGGACTGAGTCAACATCTTTAAAAGAAAGTTCTCTGCTGCAAGGAGAAGTTAGGGAGGACCACAAGTGAAGCGAATTTCAGATTTTACCTGTAGATATCATTTCCATAGAAAAATGACTGGCTATATCAGGCTATGTCAGACTATGCCCATCATCAAATTTACTGAAATGTAAAATGCAATGCTGCCTAAATCAAAGAAGAAATTATTTAAGAAATATTAATAAAATACCAAAAACAAAATCCCAAGACCTACAAATTGTTGGAGGCTGGGAAAGTACACAGACATCATTATATGCTCCCTAGAACTTCTACTCTTCCTTCAGCATCTGATAGTGGTGGCTCTCAGATGTACAGTATTAGGGTAAAATGCCTCTTCAGATTGATCCAGTGTTACCACTCATGCATTCTGATTGTCGATAGAGTTTTGTTATTGTTATCATCATCATCATCATTATTATGATTAATAATAGTAGCAATAGTAGTGTACTTAATAGTGCTCTGGATCCTGGAGCTGCAATATTTATATGAAGGAAACTAAGACTTGCATAAGCTATTTTCCAGTCCTCCTCATAGCATTTGAAGACAAAAGACTGATGTGGTAACATCTGTCCAAATGCTCAGTCATTTCAGTTTCATAAAAACCACAACAGAAACAAGTCATAATAAACCACCTACATCGCTGATGCCAGCACCTTAAATATTTTCTAACAGTTCTTACTGTGTTCTTATTTTTCTCTAATTACACTTAGTGTCTGTAGCTTCTCTACTTCAGCATAACCACTGTCCTTATATTTCATGGACACAACTTTCTCAGAAAGACTTCTTATGGGTTTTCTTAGCCAAAAGCAAAATCAATGCTTAATTTTCACCCTCCTAATCTTCAAATGATTCTGGCACAGGTGTTTGTTTTTGTTTTTTTTTTTTCTTGAAATACAGTGGTGTTGTATTTTTGGGATCACTCCTTTTGGATTTTATTCCTACTTCTCTAATTTTGCTTTAACATAATACCGATATGTTTTCAATACGTTTAACTACTGGCATAAGATAATAATGGCTCAAAAGAGAACTCTTAATTTGACTTTCTTGCCTGAGAGATCCTTACTTCTTTTCTCTCTATCTGTGAATAACTCCATCCTCCTCAGATATAAAGCCTATAACTTATCTCAAGTGGTTTGTCTAGTTCCCTACACTCAGGATATATCTTCACCTTGCAGACTATTTCATCAAACTTTCTAAGAGATGCAGCCCTTCCCACCCAAACACACAACCTGTGCATTCCTCAGATTCTGACCCTGTGCCTTCATTGGTGCAACTTCTTTTTCCTCATCCCTTGTAAGTGCTGCTTCATCTGCTTATTCACCTCTCTATAACATAACTCTTTTAACTGTAAAAAACAAAGATTTTTTAAAATAATGGCATACACTTTACACTAGGAAGGAAGAGTTTGAACAGTCCATTTTCATGTATCTCAAAGTTCCTTCCACTTAAGTCCTAAAGCCCATATATCAATTTGACAGAAGGGCAAGATGTAGCAGAAATAGTAATGAAACAGGATTTTTTTTCTTTTCTTTTTTTCTTTTTTTTTTACTTTAGTAATCAATCCATAAAATTCTAAAATACTGTGGAGGGGAAGGGTCCCTGTGAAAACTCTTTGACAAGATGCACAGTATAAAATGTATCACTCCCGTTACAGGCAATCAGAAAGTTTATAGTCTTCCTTTAAGTACAAATTCATTCCTCTACTTAGAGCATAAAGTGAAAAGTACAGATAGAAAGCACTACAGGAATATGATTGACTGGCTTCCTAAAGTATGCAATTTAAAAACTTGGGTACCTGATGGCATTCATGAGAATTCAAAGTAACTTTAAAAATTTAGTGAACTTTTTCCCCCTCAGATCACCAGAAGTATTCCTTTCTTGCTGTCTTCATGTATAAATATGAAGCAATCATGTTTCCAACTAATTCTAGGTTAGCTCTTTCATTTTCCAGCTTTCCTGGCATAGCAAAAAACAAAAAGTATCTTCCCAATCTTGTAGTCAGACGTGACCTTTGACTGCCATCTCCATAGGTAATAACCATATTGTCCTCAGGAAGCCCAAATTAAAATCTCATCTGCTACTTAGGAATGGGCACATGAGAACATTCTATGAAAAAAAAATGTTGTTACATTTACAACTCAACTTTTCAAATAGGATGGATACCCATGGTATCTCAATACCTACTCAACACCTCGGCTAGAGACACCTGGTGCAATGCATGTACCCAAAGGGGAGAAAGAGCTCTAGCACAGGAGCCAGGTGTGGCTCACTGACAGAGCTCCAAACTAGCTTGGAAGAGCGGAAGGGACTAAGCCAGGCTCACCTGTACTGAGTGATGGACAATGTGACAAACAGGCACTAATGGGATCCCTTAATCTGCTTCATGAGGTGGGCCCCAGGGCTGCACAGTACATGGATCCTCATGTTTTACCTCAGTGTGAGAAAAAGGCAAAAAGGCAAGCAGGGACAGTAGAAACAAAAGATGCTGAAATCTCTTTCACTTTCCAGCTGAATCTTACTGTATTTAGTGCTGCCATTCAGCATTGCTCTCCCTCATCTGTCTTGTCAAGACAACTGTAGCCCTCTTCTTCACTCTCTTACTACTTAAGTTAAACTATGGCTTTATTTCATGTCTAAACATTTGCGACACCTTAAGATTGAATTACAGTTATTCACATCAGCAGTATGAAAACTGCAACAGGCTGTGTTAGCACACATTCGAGTGCTATGAACCTTAGAGCTATCTCTTAGATTTTAGATTCATTCTGAATCCCATAGATTCAGAATGGTGTATTTAAAAAAAAATGGGGTGGAGAGAGACAAGGATATAAATCGCCTATCCTCTCAAAGTGGATAGCTAGCACTGTGTCTAGGAACCATGATGACTTAGTAATGACTACAGACATTATTTCCCATCCATGTTTGCATTAATTGCATTCCTAGTACACGAATTCAAAGATGACATAAGTGGACATAGAAGACATTAAGTCTGTTGGCTGGAGACACTTTTCAGCAGGTCACCAGAGAGGAGGGCAGTGCAAGAGCCCACCTCATTCACTCAGAGATGACCATCAAACACAGGAATTGATACCTGACTCATCAAAGTTATTTTTGCTCCCTTAAGGAAATGTCTGTTTCATCTGGAGGAAGAGTAAAACTAGGTCCTCAAAAAAGTAGAAGTTAATAAGACAGGAGGAACTGAAGGAGAACAAGTAAATTTATCCAGATGCCTACTGACATTCAAGAAAGTTTAGCTACAAAGCTAACACTTCTGCTAGGAAGCAGTGCTCTCCCAAAAGGAATCTGAATGGCATGTAGAAAGCATAATCCACTATGTAATGCATACAGATGTACAGACACCTTTCAGTTTTAATGCTGATATCAAAAAACAAAGCTTTTTTTTTTTCCCCTTTCACTTGCTAATCAGTTTTTAGAAACATTTACAACATGCAAAATAGGCAGCATGGGAACCAACTTTTTTTAACATTTTTAATTTACACAGATTTGAGCTGGGCATGTTTGCCAGGATTTTTCATCCAGGACTGCTTAGCAGATTTACAAGTGGATATTGTGACATGCTAACAAATGCTTTATCTCTTCCACACAATTTCAGAATATCCCAAGTACAACACAAAAAGTCTCTCCTTAGCAAACACTCAGATCAACTTCAGAGCTTCCTGCAATAGGATTGAGCCATGAAGATGTGTCTTTCAGTGACTATAAAACAGAGCTTTACGCTGGTGAATCCAAAGAAGTCCAAGGAGCTGGTTTTGGACCTCTTTCTTAACAGATGGATTAAGATCTGCTCACTGCATTTCCATAATCAAGGGTTTAATAATCACAGAATCACAGAATGGTTTGAGTTGGAAGGGACCTTAAGGATCATCTTGTTCCAACTGCCCTGATGGAGGCAGAGTCACCTCCCACCAGACCTGGTCAAAGTCCCATCCAAGTGGACAACTTATTTTGTGCTTGAAATAAAATTATATTTATGTGTCGGTATGTTTAGCGAACTGAGTATTGTGAATTCATTTTCACAAATCCCTAAAAAAAAAAAATTAATCTCATAACACACACACAAAAAAAAGGCTTCTCATACTTTATAAATGAGACACAGTTGAATCACTAGTTAACATATTTGTAAGCAGCTCTCTATATGATCAGTGAATTTTTATGTAAAACTGTTTACCTGTGCTGTAAGAAGTCTGCAGATATATATGATCTTTAGCAGTACCAGCAAAAGCAAGCTACCAATGACTGCCAATAACACTTCATCAACATTTATATATTACTAATGCAATATTTCATCAATGCAAAATGATCTAATTGCTTCAGATGGCTGACCTTGAAAACACTAGATGTGAATTTCTGATTTTAGAAGCCATGCAGTTGCACAGTTCCACTGAGGATTCCCAGCATGACCATTGCTCAGGATTGTGTCCTTTTTATTAAACTAATACATATACTATCACAGCTAAACAGAAGATTATAGGAAGGGCGAAAGTCTGCTTGAGATCCACAAACTACAGATTTTGAGTCAGCTATGATAAACACTCCTGAAATGAAAAAGAGCAGAAAAGTAGCAGACATTTTGGAACTTGTTACTGTAACCCCATCCCTAAATGCACTGCAACAGGATAGTCCTGCTTTTTAACAGAACTAAATTCAACCTGTCAGTGCAAGGCTGGACCCTAAACTTCTCCCAGAAAGCCGAAAGCCTGGACACTTGAAACCGCCTTATGTTTCCACTCATTATTTACAGGTGGAAAGAGAGGATCAGACTTTTATTTTTTTTTTTTAATCCAGTTAAAGTTTGCATGGGGCAGCAAGAATTCAGAGGACAACTGAAAGAGAAACTACATTAATAAAGTTTCAAAAAGTGTCAAGTACTTGAAAACACAAGCCCTTATTATACACATCTACCTGATCTTTTCCGTGTGTCATCACAGACTGTACAGTTTATAGGCCCTAATTCAACTCCCCGCCGTAAAAGCTTCCTTCAAAATTGGATTCAAAGCCTAAAAATTATTGTCAGCATCTTTGAGAGATTCAGCTCTCACACAGGCAGATACTGTGAAACTGGAAGTCAAAACAGGAAACTGAATTTCAGACACAATCCTGAGATACCAATTAATACACATTTTTATAAACAGACTCCAAAATAAATCCTCTTCCTTCCTAGCAGACCTCAGCATTACCTTGGTAACACACATTAAATTGTGCATATATTGTCTTTTAATCGCACTGTTAAATTATTTCTCCAAACAATACTAAACGACTAAAGCAGGAAAATAAATGTATATTGTTTCAGCTATCTGCTTCCAAACCATAGGATTTTTGCATATCCCTTTGTTTAGCCAGCTACATTGCTTACAGATTAATGCATAAAGCAGCAAAAACCACAGACTGACCACCAAGTACTTGAAACTAAAATGGGTGGGGTTTTTTTCACTTTTTTTTATTAATGAAGCTTCACCTGCATGCAGTCAAAAGCAATCTAAAAGAGGTTTCTTAAGCAATTAGCACACCACACTTCAATAAAGCGATTCAGTCCAGTTTTCAGAAAACAGAGTCCCTATGTCCATGTTCCCCACACTTTTGAGATTATTATTTGATCTGGATTCAAATTCCCTACCACTACTCTTTTGCTAGGACCACCCTCTGATTCCCAGCAAATCCTTCCCTTTTGCAGCCAGCAAGCTGATTTTATTTCTTCAGCTATTCAGAAAGATTGTATGAGATCTACTTGAACAAAAGGTATCTGATGATAATTTTACGAACACAATGCAAATGCTAATACAGCATCCCTGCTGTTCTGGAAGGATTTAATGTATTGGTGCTGGGAGAGAAGGAGAGAAATGCTCCAGAGATGCTATGTAAACTTAATAAAAAGCCCAAGAAGACTTTCCATGTGTAAATATCTTCACTGATATTAACATCCATTTGCTGTTCCTTTACAGCAAATGCAATCTTCAGTGAAAATGCTTCTGTTTAGCATTTAGAAACTTCTACAAAAATTACAATCTGCTCAAAGTAAGTGTAAATGTTTAGAAGTCCAGAACTTATAACAAGCTAGACTCTAAAACTTAAGAATATGGATAAACATATTTTGGAACAGAAGTACAATTATGTGATTATGAACAAAAAGATTTCTGCTTCCAAACTGTTTTATGGTACATTGCATAGCAACGCCTTTTGCATTTTTTTTAAATAGTCATAAGGACCAGATGACAAAAACATTGGTCTCATCCCCAGTGGTATGCAAACTTTTTAGAATATACTAACCTTGTATGTTCTATCTGCGTGATGTACTCATAGGCACTATTATTTATGATTTAATTTGGTTTTGGGCCATTTCTCATTTACATGTTCAAAATAAGGTATCTCAGGTAAAAAGCTATAAGCCAGCAAAAATATACTTTATTTCCAAAAAACAAATCAGCTTGGCATTTTGGAAAGTGTCTTTCAAACCCTGCCTAAAAAGAACTAGAAATTAGATTACATGTGCCCCAATTCTTCCCACAAGCTGCACAAAGCTAGTTAAACCTTCTGGTATCTCTATGGTATCAGGAGCATAACCACTGGCCCTTGCAAAAAATCCTCAAAATTAACACAACCGTGCTAAATACCACAGCTTGGGGAAACAGGAAACCTTTGGCCCACAAAAACCAACACTTTATGAAGAAGAACATCATTATTATGCAGTGACAGCACTCAATTTAACTTGGTCTCCTGATCCAGAGGGCAGTACATTCAACAATCACTGGCATTTCACAAACACAGAAAGGGAAAATCAGGAACAGATTCTTTAAAAATCTTTATCATATTCTGCGGTTTGTAATTAGAGTGCATGAAATTTCACAGTTGTCTCAAACATTATTTCAGGAACTTAGTGATTTGGAAGTGTTTTAAATTAAGTGGGAGTATCCTGTATGTTTCCCTTTTGATTGCTTCCTCCTCTCATTTTCCCCATGTCTCAACTAATACAGTGCTTGTATTGAGACCTACTGTAGCATGAGCCTGATTTTGATGCAAAATCCTCCCTCTCTGGGATATAGAGGAGGACTGTTTTTCAGGGCACTGTAGAGCACTGCTCTGTCCTCCTTTCGATTCCATGAGATATTTCAAGTAAAAAAGAATACAATTCCCCCCCTTGTGTAATTCTGTATTTATTTACATTTTCAGGGTTTTTTCTTACTCAGAAACCTTATTTCTAGGTCTGCGTATCTTGAGAAAAGTAGCAAGAAATACAGATTCGAACCCACAGCTGGCATAAGAAAATTATATTATATAATTCTTATTCTTCCTTTTTAGTCACTGTAGTATTCCAACCACGCCTTAGAGCATAAAGAAAAACAATTATATTTAAAAAGTAACTTTTTACCACACAATAACTACATGTTGCAAAAAAGCTACAACTTAAGTTTATATTGGAAAGCGGAATGAAAAAGTAATACTCAAGGACAGATCCTTACTTTATTTCAAGGGAGTGTTTTTGTTGCTTGTGGATTTCATGAAAATAGAAAATTCTATTTGAAGTGCCTAGTAACTGTTCCAGCTCAAATCAAGAGACATTATGAAATTGCTAATTATTGCATGAAAACCAATTGAAATTAGAATGTCCAGACAACTAATTGCATCATCCTTCCCCTTTACATCCAACTCCGTTTGATTTTACTGAAAAGTAAAATGCTAACTGTAAGATTTAGAAGCCAAATCACTACTAGTTCTACAACACTCAAAAAATAATAGGTATCATCCACTGGGTCTACCTGAAGAGCACTCAGTAAAAGAGGCAGCAGGATAAGTATAGCACAGCTTTGTGCCATGGGGGTTGAAAGGGGTTACCTTGTGATAGATTATGGTTGCAATAAAATAAAACAGGAAGGAAGGTGCCTACAGCAGCACACACCAACCCATATTCTTCTTCAGGATTACTTTTTGCCTCTTACTCTAACTGCCTGTGAAAGCTTTACAAAAATGGAAAGCAGATGGGCAAAGTCTGCCTGACCATTTGTGGAATTTGGAAGATTTTGCAGCACAAAGAATGCATCCATATTATAACCTCAGCTGCTGAACCCATAAAATTGATGTATGTTCCCAAAAAGCCTACGTTTCATTTTTCTCCTGTTAAAAATTTTTTTAGGATTGATCTTTTCATTTCCAGAGTAGAGAGTAATGCAACGATCCTTTTCTTGAATTTCTTTATGTGACCACTCACCTTACACCAAACCCCTATAAATATCACGTGCCTTCACTTGTCCTGTTTTATGTATGTGATTATCAGTATGCATTTTGTGCAGCTGCAAGTACATATAGGACTATAAATGCCTGTATAATGTCAGCACGTCTGGCCTTTATGAGACATTTGTCACTCCATCACATTTGATATATGTGGGTTGTCACTGCAATAGCAAAGTCTTGTACATTGCACAGAACAACTTGTGACTACTGAGCACAGAGCTGGGCTGCACAATGCAGCCCTCAACGTTTGTATCTGCTCCACATTTTAATGCACCTGAAATGATGATTAACTTAAGCAAAAACACAGGGACTTCCACTTATCATCGGTGTGCTCACACCTGTCTGTTGTTACTGAGAGACCTTCTGTGTCCTCCTGAACTAACAGAGTGGTTTGTCAAATAAAATAATCAACATATGTTTTGACAGAAATCAAACTAATGTTAACACACTACACCCCCCCCCAAAAAAAAAAAATCTTTGCAGAGAAAGAGCGTTGACAACATTTGTCAGTTTAAACACTTCCTGGCAATTGCTCAGCTTGTTAACAGGCAATGAAAGACTGCTCTATTAAGCTCAGGGTGATGTTAAAATGGTTTCATATAAGACGATAGCAATTTTCCTTACCACCAAGTGAGGCTGCCTGTTGAGAAAGGCCATGGCACGCTGCAGGTCTTTGCTATTCATAGGTATTGATTGTAATGAGGAAGACATTTTATTGCTATCCAACATCATAGTGAATTACAAGAACAGCTATGTTTTTATTAAGAGCTAGGAGTCATATAAAAATGACTTAGCCTGCTGCTTAATTTAATGGCATTTCCTTTTAACTGAAGCGATGTTCCACACAAATAATAAAACAGATTACATAATTCTCTGGCTTTAATTTAAACCCAGACTTTGAAAGGGAGAGGGTTTAATAAATGCTACCTCTTAGAATTTACCAAATTACCACTTCCATGAATAAAATATTTTTCCTGATCAGAACTAGATTAAGTTTTGGTGCTTAAGTGAAATTCTGAGTTCCTCAGGTGTATGTGAACCTGGCCCGGGTGTGTATTGCAAGAAAAACCTATTGAAGCATAAAAGAATAAAAAAAGAACAACAAAAAAAAGTGTCCACTAACAGAGAGGGAAACATAAACTTGGTTAGTGTCCAAAGGTGAAGAGGGAAGTGGCTTTTTGAACTCATTCTGTATTTTGCAGGCTCCAGACATCACACTGCAGAGTAGTATTTTTTATTCGGGTATCAGTGTTGCCCGTCTAACAAAAACCTCTGCTGGAGTGATGTTTTAAACTCTGCAGTTTAAATATCCTGCTAGACAAAACATGGTGAATTAAGGACAAGAGATGAGTTTTACTCTATTTCATAGGGTGGTCATATTTTAGTGCCTAAATAATCCCCTCTGCTAGAGGTGGGGGAATCTCCGGTGAAAGGAAATCTCAAAAAAGAGGTTCCATGTGGAAGATGCTGAATAGCAGCTCTCCTAGCTGTTGGCTGGGCTATTATTTGTCTTTTGCACACACATTTCTTGAGAACTCTTCAGGATGTTCTAATCCTTTGCATTCAATACCCCCCTTCTATTACAGTGCAGATTTCTGGTTCTAGAAAGTCCACCAAGTCCACAATGAAAGGAAGCCTTTTCTACAGAAAATTACAACATCCACAGGTACAGAGAATTATGCTACTAGATAAGCCACTTTTGGTCACTAAATAATGATGCTTGATCATTTTCATGTTTAATATGAAGTTATGTGTTTTAATTAAATACCTTTGTATGATTTCAAAGGACTGTGTTGGATTGTATCCGTGCTGATGCAGTCTAACTTTAGTGATTCTGCTTGATTCAGCAGAATCAGACCAGTGCAAGGCTGCTGTAATGAGAATGTGAAAGA
Organism: Polioptila caerulea; assembly: GCA_013397295.1. Taxonomy (NCBI): domain Eukaryota; kingdom Metazoa; phylum Chordata; class Aves; order Passeriformes; family Certhiidae; genus Polioptila; species Polioptila caerulea. The sequence continues at coordinate 241,440 of VYXF01001425.1, forward strand.
GGGACCAGCAATATCCATAAATTAACAAGCTTCAGAGCCAGTCTCAGTCTTTGTATGGCTGGATGTGCAGCTGGTTTCTCCATTCATTAGTGAGCAAAGGAGATACTCTGCACTCAAGACTAATGCACAGTTTTCATTAAGTCATCACTGTGTATAAGGATGCATAGTCTTGAGACTGGTAAATAAGATTTCACCTATATATTCTTGTATTCTCTCTTCCTTGATCCAGTCATTACAGAGGAGAACTTATAGAAAAGAGGTGAAAAAGGTAGAGAATCAAAGTTTCAATACAGAGCGACAGAGTCCGGTGTCCCAAATGTGGCTACAATGACCAACATTTACAAAATCTGAGCTAAGTTTGAATTTTAATGACCTCAAGTTCCTTCCAGAGCCAGTGAAGATGGATATGCACGTCTTCCTCAAAGCATCTCAGGCTGTAATTCTCTCCTCTAATGGCAGAGAGCTCACAGCAAAGTACACTTCTAGAGCTGGTGATTCAGGCAGATAACTTAAGAAAAGTTAAGGATGAGAATGGCCTGTGTTGGCAAGAGTTAAGAGTTCATGTTTCTTTATACATGCAGGTTTAGTACTAAAATTATATTTTAAATATTAATTCTTATTGGAAAAGGTGAACCAGTATTGTCCCATGATTAAAGAACAAGACTAGAAAATGAAAGGTCTTGTTTTACTCTTCCATTGCTATTTACTACTCAATTTACTAATTCATAAATTACTAAATAGAAATCTCCTATTATTATTTACTATTAAATAGTAATTCTTATTTACTATCTACTAGAACATATTTTCTTGATTTACTATTCTTTATGGGTCTTTTTTTCTTTTTTCATCACTGCAAAAAATAACTTAGTTCCAGCCTTTATCAGTGACAATCTATATAAACTTAACCATGTGGTCTCTTCGAACAGTTTGTGGATTTCAAATCCCAAACCCAAACATTTACCACTTCAGGAGAGCAGAAGCTGTCCCCATCCTGCCCCATTGCTGCCTTGAGCAGAGCTGGGATAAAGAGCAGTTTCTTTAAAAGTCCCTTTTCTTCCTTAGTGCACAGTCTCCCCCAGTAAAAAGACTTCTCAAATATCCCTAGTGGCACAAAAGAAGTTCCTCCAAGGCAGGGTATACCATAGCCCATAGCATCAGACCCCACTCACTGGTATCTCCACCTTCAGCATTACCAGCACTAAAGAATTATCTACACACAGCAGTTTTTCTTCCTGCGGTATTATTTCTATTGAATAGGACATGCTTGCACAATTTCTTTCATTTGAATCTATGGAAATGTGCCCTGCATAGCAGAAGGCAGATCAACCTCAGGTTTTTAATAAATGATCACACTGACAATTAAAATTCCTGGTGACAGGTGAATTACTGTTAAAATCTATGACTGATTTCTAGCAGAAAAATCTGGAACAGCAGGGAGTAGAGCAGCCAGTAGAAAACCTTATTAAAAATCAAGATAATAAACCTTTTGCAAATATCAATTTTAATTATTTTTTAAATTACCTTTTCCTCTTCCATCTCTTTCATATGGCCCAATCATGTGAAAAGTTAATCATATTTTATAATAAAAAACATTTACTGTTCTATTTTTCATCATCTTTAGTGGAGTTTTTCAACAATATGAGCCATTACACTAAAATGGGAATTTCTTCAGCCATCAGTGCACACAGCTGTTTTATAGTTAAACTGTTTCTATCAGTAGAGGTTTTTTGCTCAAGCACTACAGGTTCTGGAGCATGATTTTGCTACAGGGTTTTTATTTATAAAAAAACAATTTTTAATTTCTAATAATATCTGTACAATGACTGGCTAATATTTTTGCTCTTAAAAGGCTTCTTTACCAATAATTTTTGAAATAACTGAAAACAATAAAATAAAAGTTTCTAAAACATGTATAAAAAAGTTGTGGAAAAGACGTGCCCAGAAGAAAGACATGTGAAAAGGAAAATTCTTCTTAGAAGACCAATATCATTTATTTTCATCTCTTCCTCTCCCACAGGTTGAAAGGATTTGGTCAAGAAAAGGCTTTCAAGGTCCTTTTTTTTTGTGTGAGCTGAGATACAGAGCACTGCATCTTCATTTTCAGAGGTGAAAGATGTAGCAAAGTTTTGCAAGTGATTTGCTTAGTGGAAGAAAAAGTGTCCTAAAGGCCACTAAAACGTGTCACAGAGCAAGGAAACATAAAAACCTCTGGGTGCTTACCGTTTTAAGTTTCAGTCATGTCTCTTTCTTTCCAGAAGTCCTTTTTACTTACACTGCAATGATCCTTAAATGGGTGGTAATGAAGAATAATGTACTCGGAGATGACTGGAATTGGTCATCTCTAACTTGTGAGTCACCATGGACGGAGTGTATATTAAACAGTACATCACAGTCAGGGGTTTAATTCCAGCTCCTCTTATTTATTTGCCTAGAGTACATCCTGCTCTTCTTGCGGTTTTGGGAGACTGACCTGCTTCGAGGCAGATAAAGGAATCACTCCAGACAACAGCTGTATGATTGCTCTGACATTTGCAGGGACTTAGTGAAAGCACTGAGAAGGCTGGTCTTTATACTGTTTTTTTTTCACAGGAAGTAATTTTTTTCTAGATGGGACATGAAGCCAATTGAGTGCATCTTTAATACATATTGAATACATACACGCATACAACCAGACTGATATAGACCAGTTTCTTCAGAAGAAAGACTACTTAATTTAACAAACAGGGACTTGGCATTGCCCAAATAATGCATTTTAAACTCTTCCTCTTGGTTTAACTGCTTTGACATTGAGAGTCACATATCAGCATTGAGTCTCCTTATCAGCAGGTGAGGATGGTGGGTTATAGCCCCTTTCCTGACACAAGATGAACACTGTAGCAGACATCCAGCACTGGAGATGTTAGCACTGAGGTCTGTACTGAGTGTGTATATATATATATGTACATATATACATATGCTGCCCACAGCACACATGAGCAGTGAAGGCCCACAATATAAGAGGGCATTCACAGGATCACAGAATTACTAGGTTGGAAGAGACCTCCAATATCATGGAGTCCAACCCATGGCCTAACACTGCTACAGCAAGCGTGATTCGCCTGGACCACAGCATCTTCCCTCCTCATCTCAAGCAGATCCCAGGAACTGGAGGACTGACTGGTTTGATGCACTAAATGAAATGTCTTCACAGACCTCAAAAACCAATGAACCTGGGCTCACAATCCTGCGCAACATGCTCACAAATTTCAGCAAAAAACAACTTGAGATTGCACAAGGCAGAAAACCTGCCATTTATAGAATGAGTTTATCAGAACTGATGTTTTTTTTCTAGTAAAAGCTGTTGTACATATCAGCTCAATTTGATGCTGCATTGTTTAGTGGCAGACAGAGATAATACAAAACATAATGCAATTTACCGCTTCATTTCTTCATAAAGTCTACCCTGAAACATTTATTGCTCCACGTTACAGCAGAGAAGGAGTCCGGAAAAATGAATAAAGTAGGGAATCTGGAAAACTCTAAATAGTTCTCTTTGCTTTCCTGAATAATATTTCATACTATACTAGATCTGACCTGAATTAATTGTCTAAAATTCCTAAATGCAAGTTAGTCACCCTGGACTAGACTTGTATTTATTGTTTTATCTAGTTATGAAATGGACAGCTCAGTCTTCTCTTCCCACAGACTTTGATAACTGAGAAAAAATTAGAAAAGAGTAATCTTAAATTTCTGATTTTGTTGTTAATTACAACATTGCAACTGCTGAATTTGGCTCAGATTTCTTCTCAGCTGTCAATCACACAAGATTGACAATTGCACAATTAAAAGCAAAAGATTTTAAAACAAAGCAACACCAATGCTTTACGGGTTTAGTCTACTTTCCAGCTTTTTCAACTGCAAAAGCCAGATTCCATTACTTCAGCCCCAAAACACAGAGCACCATATATATTTTTGCTCACACACAAATTGTAGACTTCCTTTCAGATACTGGAGAGAAAAAACTATAATCTTTCTGTTTTCTGGGCAAAATGGCTGATAACCTCTTCTTTTTGCTTCTCTAGTACCCTCCAAAAATCCCCTTAATGACTTTCCAAGCATGAATTTCGGGGTTGACTATTTTCATATTTGCCCCCCTCTTTTCAACCTCAGTTCTGGAAAACACATTTCTCTTTCAATACCTCTGTTAGAAATGGTGGCTATTTTAGCTGTTGCACTTAATACGCATGTTGGGATACCAGCTGGTGCCTCTGCACTGTGACATGTGGTAGATCCAAGTCAGATTAAGGTTAGTAATCTTTGTTCTGTATTCTGTTGGACAGAGTAGATCTACCTTTAGCTAGACTATAAAAATGGATAAAATTCAGACAAAGGCATACATTTCCCAATTCTCTAGAAATCGTAAAAGACAGAAGATGAATTATGACCTTAGAGCAAAACGTGTCACTTCATAAGAAGACTTCAAACTTCACTGAAGATTTTCCAAAATAGAAATTGAAAACACGTATTCATAAAGACTTGAATTTGCACAATCCAAGAGATGATATTTTCAGTAAGATGTGAGAATGAGATAATCAAAAGAAGGAGGTAGATATAAAATCAATCTGCAGCCCTAAAGATAGCCACTTGCAATTACTACCACCCCTGTTCCTTTTGATTTCAGATGATCTGAATCTACTGCCCATTTACAGGTGCTCAGCACGAAAGAAGCTGATCCTGAATCAAAAGGACAATTTTCACAATTCAAATATCCATACTGACCCTACATGGCTTAGTTTCAAGACAAAGTTATTCAAAGCAAAGTAACATTCAAAAGCCCATGGCTGGTAACTTCTGCAAAATGTAGGCAATTTAACTGTAAATGCCTCACTGCTGGTGGTTAAACTTACCATCTCTTTATGCACAGGCACTCACTGACTTAAATAGATCTACATTAATTGATCCAGCAACTTCAATTAAGTTCCAAAGCAAACCACAAAGGATGCTACATGAGGACTGAAGTTTGTGCAGTAAGGATAGAGAATCATCCCCAGATCTGTAACACATGCTCATACCTCTATAGCTCTAGAGCTAACTTACAACCAAGTCATCTTTACGGTGATGCTCCCAAGCTCAGAATTCATGCAGGGACATTTCAATGTAATGGCCAATTAGCACTGAAATCCTTTAAGTACTTCACCCATATTAATCCCAATTGAGTACTTCATGATTAATTTTATTAAAACCAATTCCAAAGGAATTTTCAATTATTAAGTTGTTATTGTAGAGTAACATTATTATTTTTATGTATTTATGTGAGGGTTCCTCGTCTCTGTACTGCACCTTTGAAAGATTTTTTTAGACACAGTGGCCAGCCTGACTTAAATGAGGTGTGATACCTTGATGTCAGTGATGTAAATCCAGGCCCCAGAGTCTAACCTGAATGTCACTAATCTGATAAAATTCTTCCTGACTTAACAGTGAGCTTTTTGTTTCCCTTCCTGGTTTGCTGCATATCCTGCTCAAAGATTTTAAAAACGTTCAACTGTCTGCATGTACATACATTCTGGAATAGGAAAGTAAGAGGGAAGTGCCTTGACTCACCCTTTTTTCCCCTCCCCTGGCTTCAAATCTGGAGCAATTAGAACTGAATGCTTTGTCTCCTCCTAAAGAATATGGTGGTATTTACCTAACAAATATGAACCAGAGATATGAATCTTTGGTTGAAAGAATGCCTCTTTTCTAATTTTATCATTTATTTTGAACAGAGATTGCAGAATTCTTAGGATGACAGTTTTCTTAATTTACTGATGTTATTGTATGGTTACCTAAGCCTCAATAAAATTTAAGAGCACCAACAAATTTTATCACTTTATTTGATACACCTTTTTCAATCTAGGTAAGCTTAATATGCAATTTTTACTTTCTCTTTTGCACTGTGTATCTGACATCTCTTGGAAATACACTTTGTTCAAGCTGACGGTATTATGAAAATAAGAAAAAAAATATAATGATATTATATATGTAGAAGTGGAAAAATGCAAGCAGTAGAGTCTACAATAACCATGCATATAGAAATATTTTAAAAGAATTGATACTGATTCAATTAGTAAAAGACTGTAATGATGTAGAAGGTTATTACAGATTTTTACTAATGGTGAAAATTCATGCCCAAAAATTTGCATGCATTCACCAGAGAGAATTTCTAGGGTATCTATTCAGATTTGATAAAAATTCGGGGCCCTTAACATTACACAGGAATATATTTTAGAAAACTCTTGACTGAAAACATTATGAAAGCTGAACTTATTTTTTGTTAGTTATTAAAAATATTATGATGCTGTAGTCTGAACTCAATGACAATAAAACAGGGCATAATTGTTCAAGAGGAGCACAGGAAAGACTATATTAATCTAGAAATCAAAATGTTATGAGAGTAGGATGAAAATGTACTGGATTCTAAGTTTTGGAAAAAGGCAAAGCACGTTTCCCTAAAATTCAAAAGCTTAAGCTCTACCTCTCTTATAGAAACAACTTGTAATAAAATCAAAATTAAGAACATTGGAAGATCTATATGTAACTTTCCCCTATTTAACTTCATAATGAATTATGTACTGTAAAAGTATTCAATTACATTACTTCAAACTTTTCTTAAAAAAAAAATGAAATGAAGAGTTATCATTACTTTCATGGAGATAAAGTTAATGACTGTAAGACAGAAACCCAGGTCATCTAAAGTTCAATTATAAACATTTTTGTATTTGTATTTCTATCAGGATTTTTTTCACTTAAAATAAATACTTGCCTTTGTCATCACAGAATTGTAGTGTTTAGTGGTTTGATTGGTTTCTTTAAATTTGTACATTTTTGAATTCTCATCCAAGCTGCTGATTCAGCTGATCCTTCTCTCCCACTGATTTTGCTAGACTAGTCTTTATTTCACTGTCCGTACCATTACTAAAATTGTGCAATAGTGTAAGATTGAGGGCATTTTCCTACAGGACACACATCAGCTTGACAGGAAACAATACACTCTACACAGCTTCCATATTAATTACATGATCACGTCATAGAATGCAATTTCTATTTTTATTTTTTTTTGCTTTCTTATGAAAATGTCATGTGAAATAATGTCAGAAGATTTGTGAAGACAGATGACATCTCCTGGTTCATCACCTTCCCAAGAACTGTCAGTCTGTCACAAAAGGATATGGGAGTGGTATTACATAACTTCTCCTTGATAAATTCGTTTTGGCTATTACTCATCTCCCCACTATTCTGCAGGTGCTTACAGTTCATTTGATTTATTTGTTCCAGTTGTTTGGGGTTTTTTTTTTACAACATTTAAATTATGCTGATGGGTCTGTAATTCCACAGCTCTTCCTTCCTCTCCTTTATAAAAGGCAGGCACTGAGTCAGCTCTTCTTGAATTTTCTGAAACTTTCTCCATTCTTCACAACAGAGAACTGCTAATGGATCTTGAGAAGGCTTCATCTAGTTACTTAAATATTGTACAAGAAACGTCATTAAACCTGGACTATCTTTAAATATGTAATTGTCCTATATATTCTTCAGGAAGCTCTTTTATCATTCCAGTCTCACATCTAGCCCTTTTTTAGGCTTAGTAGTTGCATAAATGCACAGTAGCTCCAATTAAGGAAAAGTAAGAAAGATATTAAACATTTTTTAATACCATTTTTCAATTTATTTCCTTCCCTGTTTGATAGCACATCAGCCTTTTTATCTGTCTTTGTGTTTATCAAATTACCTAGTTTTCTTTTATGTCCTTTTTCTTATATCATGCATAACTCTGTGTCTTGGCCCTTCCAGTTTTGTCACCCTTCCTATTAGTGCAATTCATCTACACTAATTTGGTAATTTGAACAAGGTTTTTAATTTGTTTTTGTTTGTTTGTTTGTTTTTGTTTTTTTGGTTTTTTTTGTTTTTTTTTTTAGTTTTATTGTTTTGTTTTGTTTTTCTGGGCCTTAGGCCACTGCAGTCAAGGCTTATTTATGGGAGCTACTTCCTAGGCTTCACAAGTATTGAGACGGTTTGTGCTTCCCCCTTAAACATAATTTCTAGGGGGAACTGCCAGTGCTTGTAAATGTTTTTCTCTTAGATTTATATGCAATGAGATCTGACTCATCAGCCCTACTAGTTTGTTCTCTTATAATTTATTGGTTTTATTATGATCTGCACTTTCTGTTTCTTGATGTAATAAATCATGTTATGTCCTCCCTAAGCAGGTTAAAGAAAGTGAGAGCGAACTCCCTTCATATTTTCAACTACATTTTCTAGAGGCTTCCTGCTAGCTGCCTTCAAAGCACCAAAGTGAGCTGGAGGTTGGGAGGGACCTCTGGAGGGGATTAGTCCCAAGCTTCTGCTCAAAACAGCATTTAATGGAAAAACTGGATGAAATTGCTCAGTGCTTCAAGTCAGCAGACTTGAAATTCACCAGGGAATAGACTGAAGTTGATTTCACCACCTCCCTGTTCAGTTTTTTTCTTACTGTAAACTACTTTTGCTCTAAATTATGTTATTCCTTATACTCGTCTGCAATCTTTTGCATTGCAGTTTGTGACAGCTGCTTTTTGCCCTTCCATTACGCTCTGCTGAAAGTCTGTTTTCTCTGTAATGTCCTACAGGTAGGGGAAAACTGCAGTTGCATCTCAGAATCATAGATCACAGAGTGATTTGTATTGAAAGGCACCTTAAAGATCATCCAGGCCCAGTCCCCTGCCATGGGCAGGGACACCTGAGCAACCTGGGCTAGTGAAAGCCCTCCGAAACGTGGCCGTGCCCCCCAGCCCGTCAGCTGCCCTTCCTCCACTTGGGCAACATCAGCTGCTTAACAGGTAAACCAACATTTATTCTTGTGCACAAACACTGAACGTTGTACATCTTGGAGTCAAGCTAAAAAGGGAAGCTGGGATCCTGCAAACCATCTAGTCACAACACTGCACTTCGAAAATTTCCTCCAGGCAATTGCAATACCTGCCAGGGGCTAGTATGTTTAGGATCCATAATTAATATATTCCTGTTATGGCAAAGAGAAATTTAACTTTCTACCTGAACCAAGAGTAAAGTAAGTAAGTAAGAGAGAAAACTTTACTCTTGAAATATCTTTGTTAAAACACAACCTCTGTGGCATAATCCCACATGAAGGATGTAAAACTGAGGCACCCATATCTAAAATGCATAACTACCTTTGCAATAAAAAGATTCTTTATTTTCTTTGCAAAAAAAAGATGGGGTGGGTTTTTTTCCTCTGTAAAACTGTATATTTACTGCAGCACTAGAACTGAAATAAGGGTCTATAAGGCCATGATATAACTGGGGTTTTTTTAGGAAACGTCATGCAAAGTTGTTTTTTTTTTCCCTCACCCATGTACAATTTTAAATATTTGCAAGGATTTTGCCAACCACTGGAAATTAGTAAATAATTGAAGTCAAAACAAATGATAGGGGTGAGACTGGACCCAGCAACTTTAAGACAGCCTGTGATGTTTTCTAACTCTGTCTGGCTATGGTGCATCCCAGAGGGCTCTCTACCCTACCACTGCCACCACCACCAACTGCCAGACTGTGCAATCCAGCGTCTACAGAGACAGAATGATTTTTTGAAACCTCTGAATACAGCAACATTAATCCACATCATCAATCCTAAGTCACAATTTTCCACTACAGCTCACAGAACACAAATCAGGACTAGAGCCCACAAAGGCAGCCAGAAAATGTCCTTTGAACTACCTTTGGTGTCTATCTTTTTTTTTTCCCATGAATGTTTCCCCAGCACATTGTAGAAAGGTCCTCAGAATTTACTAAATGACAACAATATGTTTTGGTTTGTGTCTGCTGTACAGGTGCTTTAAAATGTCTATAAACATTAATTTCTCAGGAGAAACAATAAAGACAATGCAAACAAAATTCAGCCGTACTTTAAAACATACCAAAAAGCACAGTAAAACTTACCTTCAGATGTCCCTTTGCTATTTTTCTTCTTAGTTTACACAGAGTTTTAACTCTTGAAACCAAAAGTGATTTGGGAAAGTAAAAATTTCTTTATATGGATGGTAACTCCTGATGTTTGACAAAGCTTTTTCAGGTTCAATAATAGGAGCTCATTCAAATATTTAAAAGAATCCAACTTCTAAGTCTCAGCAGTATCTACCCAATCTATAGCTAGCTCATTTAATCCCAAACATACTTAAACAATACTGCTCAGTCAGAAGGAAGCAATTTCACCAGAAGTAAACCAATGATTTCCATTGGAAAAAAACGGAGAAGAAAATGAAAATGTAACAGGAAAAGTACTTTTTTCCTTTTTTGATCTTTGTTTTTTCAAGCTTTATTCAGCTGAATAAGGCCAATGCAATAATAAAGGCTAATTTCCTGGGGCAATCATTGTCAAAGGGATTTAAAATTAATGCATGTATTCTGGAGCCATACTGATAAAAAATGTTCAAACAATCCCTATTATTTCAAATAACATTGAAAAATGAGTGGCTTTCAACTTATTTCTAGCTATTCATTTTGGATTAACACAAAATAAGCTACTTCAAGTATTACTATCCTTGTGCAATGTATTTATATCAATATGATTACTATCTTCAGTGAAAGGTTTAATATCAACATACATGTAATTACTGGAAACGTTTCAATTTATATTAAGAAATTAAACTGTACGATCAGCAACAACTGCCTCAACTAAATCAAAAGGTTCTTCCCACAAGCCACACACAAATTTTCTCATTTATTGAAGTTACATCTCTTTCACAGCAAAAACTGAGCCACTCCACTTCTAAAATTATCCTTATCAACTTTGCTGACTGTCTTTACAACACAGGCGTCATACATAGTTTGAAAGGATCTCTTCTGAAAGCACTTAATTCTTTGTAAAGGTAAAGAATCATTAAAATCAGAAAAATATAAATTTATCTTGTGTTAGTTATTTCAGTCTTTTACTTCTGCGTAATAACTCTGTACATAAGACATTGCAGTCTAACAATAATTCAGTTAAGTTACTTGAATGTTTTATACATGATTATTTCCCTATACAGATGAGATAAAATACAAAGTGAATTTCTAATATCCAGGCCAAATAATTTTTCTTTATAAATGATGTGACTTTAAGAAATTAATGGAAAATGGAAAATCATTACCAGTTGATCTTAGCCAAATGTGTAAGAAAAAAAATCTGGGGCAAAGGCTTCTTTATCCACTTTTGAGGAAAATAAGATGCCAAATCTCTCAAATTCTACATATGTATATTTTAACATTGTGAGTAAACAAAAGCCTGTTTATGGTAAATATTATTTTTTTTTTAATAAGGTCAGGTGTCCCAACACATGTTAAGTCTCCAGATACAAGACAAGGCTCACAGATATGACACAGACCTGCTAGGAGCAGCCCCTCCTGCTTGGTCACAAGAGCTAGCATGGAGACTTAGCTTACAGTGCTCACACGACTCTGGGGAAATTTTTACAAAATTGTGCTGACAACCAGAACGCCACGTGAAACTGGTGAACCCAGTAAGTCTACTGCCACAGCTTCAAGTATGATACCAAAGAAAAAAGGGGTTGAGGGCAGGGTGTCAAGTATAATACCAAATGATCAAATGCCAACGGCCTGGACACTCAGCAGAATGGTAGGAAGGGTCTGGGGATTTAAAACAGCTCCCTAAATGTGAGAGTCATCACCACCTGTACGTGCTGCTGCTGCAGAACAAAAGCAGGGTCACTTTGGCTTGTTAACTAACGAGTATTCCATGTGAAACATTGGCAATATTTACTTTCTTCTACATAGTAAAAGACAGACCTTTTCCAGAGAACTATCAGTGTTCTGGGGCAAGTTAGCCTAGACAAATTGAAGAGCCCAAATGAAAACAAGAAGACACTAAAAGACCAAAACATGAAATTTTAATGAAGGAAAGCCAAAAGTGAGCCCACAAGGTGCAGACAAGAGGAAGTGGCAGCAGGAAGAAGCAAGGGGAGAAGTGTTGGAGTAGAGTAGGCAGAAGCCGGAGTAGAAAACACAGTGATCATTTGTGCCTTGTGACCATGGTAGATGACAAGAGATTATCTTAATTTGCAGCAAAGAAGATTTACGTTTGATCTGAGGAAAAGCTTTCTCACTTTAAGAACAGAATATACACCAGCATTTGTCACATATGGATGTACTTGATCCTGCTTTCAGTAGAGGTGATGAATTAGGTGATTTCTTCAAGACAGCTTGAGCTTTAGATTTCCGTGATTTAATTATCTCAGCTGCCTGAGAAACTTATGAGTTGCAATATGAATATTTGCTTACAAACAATAGCTTCTACAGCAAATTAGCTGAAATCCCAAATTATATGATACCAGTAAGAAGTACTAATAACACAACATTCCTGAATTACAAATGCAAAGCTTACTGTTCTTTATTCCATTCCTAATCATGTGAGCCATTCCACCTCATGCCTGTCTGGATGCATCAAAGCAGGATTTCTGTTCACAAATATTTTAAGTACTGTCATCCCAAATGTTCAACTCATGATTTAAAAAGTAACATCACTATGAAATTTATTATGGAAGTTTTATAAACTATCATTCCTGTGTGGATGGAGATAAACTATTATCCCCTTCAATGGAGCTGCACATAATTTCCGATGTGCTTTCTTTCATTTGTTTATTACCACAGCAAGTTTTTGTCCAAGGTGGAATATCCACAGAAGTATCTTAAACATTAGAACAGTAAAAAACTCATACATTTTCCTGTTCCTCTGAGAGAAGGATGATGGGGGATTTAGAATACTGCAGTTTCTCTAACTTAGTGGGAGCAGTGGCAGAGGTTAAGTGTCTTGAGAACTCCTAATGGAGGAGAGTTTTCCAGGAGTTACTAGCATAAATTAGGTGTGGTTTTGACAGGCATGTTTTTTTGACAAAAGTGAATGGAGTAGGTCCAGAAAAAAAACACAAGAAGCTTTTGAAGGCCAAGACCTACACAATATAGTCTAAATCAATATTAAGGAAAGTGAACTACTTTTCATCTGTGCCACTGAACTAGAGACCTGCACTGTACCAGAGGCTGGAGGCATACACACCAACAGGTTCTCCTCTCTGTCCTAGGACATATTCTAGTCCCTTTGCAGATCGGTACCGACTAAGTAGACTCTTTTGCTTCAGGGTTTGAGTATGTTTTAACTCTTGTTCTCACGTGTGATCCCAGAAGAGAAATAATTATAATGAAAAAATCCATGCTAAAATCTCTTATTTTTCGGGAAATGAATGCTGTTTCTGCATTTCCTGGCCTCTCTTTTTCTCCTGCCAGTGTTCCTGTGCCTCTCAGGTGTTGCTGCTGGCCACCACGCCAGCACTACCACTGCCTCTGCTCTTCTGAGGAGCCAACAGTCATTGGTATAGATGACACCCTTCTGATCAGCACATTTCCTCTGCAATAAGCTAAATTTAATTCTGAAATTCATACCCATATGGAAAGGAGAGTACATAACAGCCATTTGACTGCCCACTTCCAGCAGCTAATTGCACAAATATACATGCAAAGCATATACACACACCAGCAAAATCTGTTATGGTTTATTGCTATTTCCCAGAAGATTTGGAGAATTAGAGTAATAAGTATAAAATAAATTATATATTTTCATCTTATCAGGCAAAATTAAAGTCTGCTTTCTACCATATTTGTCATTTTCTTTCAGGAGGAAAGCCTATTCATTTCAGTAAAATGGCCTGAGAATTAAGGCAGCGTTCATCCGAAGCAGCGGAAATATTCAGCTGTTAATAAAACCAACAAGCTTTTATCAATGAGATCAAATGCTCCTTTCAATCCTTAACCCAGTTTATCACCAGGGCATATATGAACAAGATCCATGCTTGAACCCTCACACAAATCAAGTGAAGAAGTGCTGAGTTACATGCAAACGATTATTAGGAAGCACATCTGATTCTATAAAAAAATGTTTAGCCTTTGATTGATGTTAGGAGAGGGGGTGAGAGTGATCTCTAAGCAGGTACATTTTTCATTCAGTAGCCCAGACTGCATGAAGAAGATTTTATTTGTATCCTGTTCGTTAATGACATAATCAAGAAATAAAATTGCAAGTAAACATATATTTAATATCTTATAATTTTTTTTCTCCATCAGAAAGCACCAGTCTTTTCATCTCAGTTCCCAAAGAATTTTGTGCTGAATATTTTTGTTTGTATTAATGATTTGGGGAATGTTCTGTTTAGCAGGCCTAAGTGTTTTGCAATTATTTCTAGGTAAACAATACCGATAAACATAGTATTTTTCATAATCTAAAATAATTGTTCAATTTGCAACTTAATTCAATACATCTTTCTTATACATAGATTAGTCACATAAAAAGATTGGTTATTATTCTGTAATTGATTTAAAGAAATATTGACCAAATTTATTGTTATGAAATTAATAAAAGCACAGAAAAACAAATAACATGTAAGAAAGAGGATCTAAATAACTTCTGAAAGCTACTTCCATACAATATTGTTTTGCACTTTACATATCCTATGCAAATATTCCCCCAAACTATGTATGGAGCATATTACAGCCACCAGAATGTCACACTATCACAAGAAACCACATTATTAGGTACCATTGTTAACTCTTTAGACTTTGCCTCACTGGATCAAAATCCTGCATTTTATGCTAACCATAAGCTTAATAATTGTCTTTCTCTTGTCTGGCTTTCTGTTTGTGACTAGTGTGTTATTTCCTATTTCAACATTCATTTGTCGTAAAGGAATAGTTGGCCACAAACTGGTGTATATTTCAAATATATAAACTGTAAGGGATTTCAGATTTGTTAGTTTTTCTCTGGTCTTTCGTTTCAACTGAAAACTTCTCTGGGATGCATAATGTATGTTTCCTATGTTAACTGGTTCCTAGATATAGGTCTGTCAAAGACCTGCAGTGTCATAATTTATGTAATAAATTTAGGTATGTCATTTATATATAACTGATGTAAAATTTCCAGTTTACAGTACATAATTATTAATGAAAATTATAGTGACTTAGAAGATGACACATCCATCAGCAGTAAGAGCAACATGCAAATTGACAGATCGACAGACAGAGGCAGATGCTTGAGCACACCTGAAATGAGCAAATCCCTTAGGAGCTGTAGGCAGACATGAGCTAAAGGTACCAGTATCAAGAAAGATGCAATGTCCAGTTCAAGCCAGGTGCCACATGAATCACACAAGGTGACTCAGTGCTAGAAGTAGAATGGTTTTACCACCAGAGTGCTGCAACTCCAACAATCTGCCTGGGGAGACCAGCAGTGGAGAACTAAAGCTTATCAGCTGGGGTACAAAACTGACCCAACAAAGGCTTCACAATGATGCTGGCACAGCCACACACTGCTACACAATCTTGTATGATGCTACCGACTTGTGTTGATCTTCTGTGGAAGATCACCATTCTGGGATTCTGTGACTGTGAAAAGATGCTGCTTCAGACAACATCTCAGTCTTTTAAATAAGCGGTAGTTAAAAATCAGTCCGTAGGAGTGTTTATGATAAGGATCAGTATTACAGGTCTACAGAGATGAAGGGGAGCAATCTGTGATTCTGCTAAAAATTAGACCAAATGGTCTTTTGAGGTCCCTTCCAACCTGTGTGGTTGTATTATTTATTCTGTGATTTAAAACAGACAAAATAAAACATGAACCAATAATGTCAGGTTTGATTTAGATACCTAAGCTCCTCTCTGACCCAGAAGCTTGTCATATGGCAACCAAAAGGCCAAGGAATGTCCAAATGAAGGAGAGAAGTAAGTAAGACTCCACATTCACCTACTCCTTTTTCCAAAAGCTGGCACATCCAGTCTGATGAGAAAAGCAATGACTCCATCAGCACTACAAGCATTTTGCTTGGCTTGGAAATGGCTCCTGAAAGATGAAAAGCACAGCGTGATTTCAACAGGAAAGCAGGCCATGCTGAAGAAGTAATGCTGCTACTTTCTCTTCCTCATTGCACAAAAAGGCCTCTTGCCATTGAATAAACCTTAATTAAAACACGCAGCTAGTTCTGATGAGTCAAGAGGCAGCAAGCCAAATCTAGGGTGCTGAGGTATCCTTCTGATAACTTCCATGGGTTTTAGCTTATACCTTTCATCCTGGACAGCCAGGAAGATCAGGGAGAAGCTATGTGGGTTTTTTCCCTGCAGAAGGGGTTCTGATGATTCTCAATAGATTAGAAATATTCTATAAAGAACACTTAATCATTGATATATGAGGCTTTACCACAGCTTCCTACTTAGCCAGAAGACATTTTGACAATTGCTGCTCTTGGAATTTGTCAACTTGGAAAACAAAATTAAACTCAGCAACTTGTTGAAGAAATTTCAAATTGTTGGACACGTCTACTAAACTAAACTTACTTTAAAAACATGATCTTTCTGGTATCTACATGAATAGCTTTGCCAATAGGCTGAAGAGCTTTCCTAAAACATGTTTTGGTTCACAGTCCCTGTTTAAAGAGTATGATTATTACCTTCTGTAATATGAGATAGTATCACAGAATTTAATTTGTTGCATTTGATTGAAACATTCTAATTTAAATATTCTTTATAATAAACACTTCTTTATCTAAAAAAAGTATGGAAAAATAAAAGTGATTTAAAATAAAAATTAGAATTTTCAAATTCAAAGCTAAATGTAATTTCTCCACATATATTTGACACATGGCCATAAGTTTCCAGAGGATGCAAGTAATATAAACTTTGCTGATTTTTTACATTCATACTGCATTTAACTTGATTTATACATTCTTGAAAATCAGGAGTTTGTAATCTTTTACGTATTATGGAAAACAGTTTGGATCTTGATTTAGTTCCCTATCTATACTCTGTCACTTACTACCTAGTGTTTCCGTGTCACTAAAACACTTCCATTTCGTTTAATAATAACTTCCTTTTGCATTCCAATCGTATTTAAAGTATTTTACGAAGTAGGCTTAGGTTAGAATTAAAATATTACAACTTTGCGCTATTCTGTCATTAAATGCAGAATCTGCTCAACTCAATCAATCCTCCCATAAACAAGCTGAAAAGTGATTTTCAGAAGCACTCATCTTTAAATAGAATTTTTAGTAAGAAGAAGAATATCTCCTAAATTACACAAAAATATAGGTTGTGTATGTCTATTTGCCTCTATTTATGTAAACTATAATTTAGCATTAATGAAGTGTTGTGAAGTTTGGAATGAGAATTTATCTGTCCCAATATTTATGCCATGCACATCTACCTTTAAGGAATTCAATAGCCCCAGAAGAGAAGAAGGCATCCCACCCTAATGCTGACCAGCAGAGATCAACAGGGAGCAATCTGGAATTCTGCTAAAAATGAGAGTTGTTTATTTCTTTCCATTACATGTCGTTTACAGTTCATCTCTGACGCAGCCTTTTAAAGTGAGAATTCTTTTTGGGTTCCTGCTACTTTGCAACCATTACTGCTTAGCCAACAGAAGCTGAACTTCGGGCATAGGTAATGTTCATCTGAAGAGCACTGTATAAGCTAATACACTGGAATATTTTGTGAAGATAGAATTTAAAACTTAAGCCACTTATCAAACTATAAGAAGAAAAATCAAGGCTGTAACTTACTGTTAGTTCCTAGCAGACCTTCATCCCTGCTAAAAATCTTTATATTTTCTGAGAAATTTAGATCTTTTGTTGCAAGCTTAACAACGTAAAATATAAAACAGTAACAAAGGTTTGCAATGAACAACAGTTAATGGACCTAGCATTTTCAGGGAGTGGGGAGGAAAATAAGTAAACCAAGAAGTGCATCACCAATTCAGAAAAATCATATTCACCAAAGTAGTTCTTTGCTGACAAGGAGTAATAGGAATTACCCCATGGGACACAATTTAGACAGACCAGCAACCAGATGCTAAGCGATATTTTCACTGATCTTTTCTTTCTAAAGGGTCTATGAACAGGGAAAAGCACAATCTGCATTCTTACTGTCCTGCAAACCTCCTTGCATCAAGGGCCTCACAGTGCAGTGCCCTTGGAAAGTCCAAGCATTCTCTGAAGTGCTATTTCTTAAAAAGCAAAAAGCCTAAGCCATAACAATAATTAATTTCAAAATATTGTCTTTGGAGAGCTTCCTGTGAAATATACAGTACACTGGAGGAAGTGTAGTGAATAAATGGAATGAAATGGTAGTTAACAAGTACACTTTTTCCTCATCTGTGCTTATAAGACATAATTAAACCCATCTTATCTTCCAAAACATCATCATTGATAATGCTTCCAATTTTACTTCTGGCAGAAGTTGTCATCCTCTAGGCTTTTAGTATACGACAATGACCTCATCACTAGATTTTATTACCCTACTTAAAACCTCTGTAACAAAAGCTAAAGGCAATCCTTACAAGAACATTCAGCATTATCATTAAGAGAAAAATTATGTTCAAGAAGCGAGGAGGGATTATAAACAGATAACCTTGTAAAGCTATTGATAGGAAAATCCTGCTTGTGTGAAAAGTAAATGATCAAAGTTCTCTGTATTATCTTTTGAGAGAACGGAGAAAATATCAGCAATCATTTGAGACCATAGGCTGTATCCTGGTATGAATAACTATAGTACTGATGCTGAAACACCCCAGTGCAAGATGCAATTGAAAATATGTATTTTAAGGCACAACCAGCAAATATGCTATAGCAGTATTCACATGGTTGGTTTGGGGTTTTTCCCCCTCTAGATTAAAATTGAAGGGTTTTATCTCTTTTCCCACATGTACATAAACAAACTATTGTTCTCAGCGAGCCGACTTAATGCAATAAAGAAGATGATTAACCATGCAAACTATTCTAGTACTCAGTACTGCATATATATTCAAGAATCTGAAATTTAAAGTTTTAAACAGATAATTTAAAAAATCCAGATTTGTCTTATGATTTTTTTTTTTCTCAAAAGGTACTTTGTATGGAAATACAAAATCCTTCCACAGACAAACTGCACAAATATAGGAACAAGCTTTAAAGAAACACACCTAAATTATACACAAGCACATTCAAAAGAGATCATTAATACTAATTTTCCACTGCCATACTGATGAAGCAACAAATTACTCTTCTATCAATGTGAACCTGTCTTAGGACTCCCCACGAAGCTGCAAAGCAGGGCTCAAAATCCAAAATGTTTATTGTCATGAAGAAGTAGATATTAAAAAATACTCTGCATCTAAGGTCCATCAAAACTGGCCTTTGCTTTCTGATAATTCCAGCAGAGAAAAACTACAAATATTGAGAAATAGACAAGAGACCATTAATGGATAAAAGTTTAGAAATACTCTTTGTCAGTAATTTTTTTTTTTTTTTTTTTTTTTTTTTTTTTTTTTTTTTTTTTTTTTTAGTTCAGCATCAGTTTCAGCATGTCTTGTGAGAATCATTTGTTGCTCTATAATTAGAGGAGAGAAACCAAAATTTCCCTTTTTCTCCTAACTGCTAGTGAGCAATTCCTTCATGAGATGTGGTTATGGCCAGCATAACACAGGACAGTATGAAGAAATGAGTAAGTCTGGACACGCGGGGTGTACCTGTCACGATGATTTCCCTCTCCCTTCTGTTCTTGCACATAGTATGCCAGCCCTCATCTCACTCAGTAATTTCCTTGTCCCTTTTCTTTAGTTCATCAAACACTACATACTCACACCACTTCCTTACCTCAAAAGAGGAAGGTCAAAAACTAAGTAGAGATAAAAGAGCAAGCAGAAAAAGGGTTAATTCTGGCCATCAGAACAATTTTCAAACAACTACAGGGAACAGAGGGAAGAATAGACATTTTCTGCATTAGTACAAAAAGGAAGATACTTTTTCTGGCTGTACTGGCTGTAGGTCCCAAGGCTTGTGTAGATGTGAGAGGCTGCAGGGCGTGGACTCTGTGGCAAGAGAACAGGGTGGACATCTGACTGCTGACTAGAGTTAATCCAGCTCATGCATAGTAAGGGTCACTTGTTAATGTCACAATTTGAACTAAAATATCCTGAAGCCTCTAGAAAAATCAAAGAAAGAATATTTAACAATGTTAACCTCAATTCTGCTCTCTTTAATAATGGGGTCAGAACATTTCTACTACAGATGCTGAAGAATGGTTTAGAAAAATCATGGGAAAAAAATCATTATGTGAAATCAAAAGTGCATTAGACATAAGCTAAAAGAAAGCCACTCCCTTAAGTATGGTTTCCACTCTATCTCTAAATCTAACACTCATCAAAGAGCCCTTGCAAACTTTATCACTTCTCCTTTGCTCAAGAATATTTTCCTTAACTGCCTCTATGTTATTGCAGAGATCTGAATCATTACTATTACTACTTTGTTTTCCATCCCAATTTATACATGCCACCCTACTTTTATCAGTGATATGGAATCTTAGTACTGAAAGTGAGACATGTGTAGTTCTTCATTGATATACATGTATACATTTATACATTTATACATTTGGGTGTCTAAATATGAACAAGTTCTCACCATTACAAACAGTTATGGACAGAATTGAATACTTCAATACAAGCATCTAAAATAACTTGAGAAGCTGTGTGGCACCCTTAACACATACATGGAGATGATAAAACACAGGTTCTGCAAAGACCTGTAAGCTTCATTAGTGTTTATTAGATTCCCATTGTTGGGATAAACTGGGCTACCTCAACTGTGACTCACGATAAAAATTCTGCCCCAGATGTTCTGGAAGACACAGGGGAAATCATGGGTCCACTACTCCAATCTGGGCCGTGTCACATTCACTAGACCTATATTCCTGCCTCAGATATGGCAGGACAGCTCAAATAGTATTCAACACCTAAACTGAGGTAATGCTACCCTTGCTTGCAAAGTTCACTTGTAGATATTCATATTTAGGTGACTTGAAGCCTCAGGCTTCCACATCCATTCACAACACTGACAAGCTTCTTCAACCAATCCCCCACTCTTCAGTACATTTGAACTCAATGCTGTGAATGGAAGTTGGATAACAAACAAAGCATATGCCGAACTGAAAAACTTGATGTAGAACATAAGTAATTTCCCTGCTGGTTAGGTGTACCATTGCACAACTACTGCTTTCCCAGTAACTACCTGTTTATTCAGGAGGGCAGCCTTAGATTATTTTGAGGCATACCTGCAAGTGCTTTTCATAAGGTGAAGTGAACATTAATTCATCGTTTTCTGGTTTTATAAAATATACTACTGTACTGTATGAGAGTTTAAAGTAATTGAACACAAGAGCTGAAAGTGCCCTTGGCAACCTTAACTCTGGAGCAGACTTTTGGACTGCTAATGTAGACTTGCTAAGAATCGCAAATCAACACCACCACTGTAAAAGTGCAATTTTGCCAAAAAAGTAGAGGCACGCAGGACAAACTCTCTTGCTGCTTCTATGCTTTTTTTCTCCCCACTGCTGTCTGTGCACTGTCCTAAATAGCATCTCAGTCGACAACCATACAGCTCACCAGTCAAAAACCCAGAACTTGTTCACACAAGGAGAAACAGGACTTCAAAAACTATTCATTACCATAACGTATAAAGACATTCACAGGGTGTTTCTATAAATCAGCCAGCCATCTAGAATCATCTACATTTTTATACAAGTTCTTCTCATTCTCTTGCTCCTTATCTGGTGGTTTAGATTTTAGTCAGCAGGTTTTTGGTCAACAGTTAGAGCTGGATTTGCAGAGAGTAAAATGGTACACAGATGCACAACTATCTATCAAGCAAGCAGGAAAATGAAGTTTCAGGATAAAGGCTGTGGAAGTGGCGGACAGAAGGCATGAAGTACAGTGAGAACTGGGAGAAAGATAAGACATGGCAGGAAAGGAGACCAATGGAAATGAAACAAAACTGTGAGAGAATTCTGTGATGGCAGATGACAAACAAAGTTTGTCAGAAAGTGTGTATTTCCCCAGAATAGATGCAGCAATCCTACTCATAGCATCTGGGTAACTGAAAACACTGGCAGTGGCTAGAATGGCAGCTGAAAAATGGCTGAGAACCCAGTAAACCAAGCTCATCCAAGATTCCTGAAGACAGATGACAACATCACACAAGAAAGTTATGCAGGAGTACTGGGTGTATGAAAAACAAATCAGTGCCAGAAATCTTGACAGAAACTTAGCAAATGCAAAGCAATTTGTTGATCATATCACTGTCTATGAATTACATTTATAACTCTACTTGTAATAGAAACATCCTGAGAGATGTAAACTACAGAACCAAAGGGAGCAGGGATGGAAGATGGGAGAGATTAATCCTTCCTACAGGAAGATGTAGGCCCTTTTTACTATTGGTTTATGTATTTATTATTTCTCTTCTTGCATGTTTCAAGGTGCACCACACTGCTATGAATTTACTAAGTTTAACTGGCACGGGCACTTTGTAATGGAAGCAATAACCCCAACACACATCTGGAGAATTAGTCATACAGTCATGGAATCATTCAGGATGGAAAAGATCTTTAAGATCATTGAATCCAAATGTTAACCCACTACTGCCAAGTCTATTACTAAACTATCCCTAGTGCCACATCTACATCTCTTTCAGTATCTCCAGGGAGGTATTTAAAAGTCATGTTACAACTGTCAAAGGTACATTTTTCAGGGGTCAGTATATTTCAGTTAAATGTTACCTTTTAATTAATTAACTAAGAATGATAGCAAGCTAATATCCTGAGGTTTACTACTTTCTAAAATTTAAACAGGTTATTAGAAACATAAAGATCAATTATTCAGTTGTGCTGTTACTGTTCACAGATTTAATTTAGATCCAGAAATACAGAATTCACGCTGACAATATTATTTTTACATCATCAACATTCTCTTAGAGTATCTCCACAAGAAAAACTGAACTTTTAGAGTATTTCTACAGGTGATATATCTATTTTTTTCCGAAAGTTATGGAAATGGAAGTTAAGTATTGACCTGCTGTTGAACAAGAGGGGTGAATTAATCACCAAGAATGCTGAAAAGGCAGAAGGTTCTCAACATTTTCTTCATTTCTGTCTTCACCTGCTCTGTTGGGCCCCAGACCTTGGGAATAAAAATCCAGGGTGACACAAACACAGACCCTCTGTCTTGACGGACGAGTTCATTTGTGAACTGCTGTGGAAGCTTGTCCCCTACAAATTGATGGGCTCTGACAATACTGTCCAATAGTTTTACAGTTAGAACTATCAGACATTGGAATCATTTCCCCAGGGAAGTGGGGGATTCCCCAATATCGGCACTTCCAAGATTCAGCTGAACAGGGTGCTGGGCCATCTGGTCTAGACTGTGCTTTTGTCAAGAAAGGTTGGACCAGATGATCTGTGAAGTTCCTTCCAACCTCTATTACATTATTTTACAATTCTATGAAAATGTACAAATTTTTTTAAAACTCAAACCTAGGGGAAAAAATTGGTCCACCTAAATAAAACTTAATATATTTTGTAATTCTTAAAATTATTTTTTTAAATAAAGAAAAAGTACTAAAACCTTAACACTTTTACATCTTTTTTATTTTTCTAAATAAAGTGAAAGGCAAGGAGACCACCACTCAAAAAGAATATACCACAATGCAAACATTCTGAAAGACTAAGAGTTCAGGATGTCAGGAGTCAAGCTCCAGTCTGCAAAGCACTTCAACATCTGCCTAATTTTAACCCCTTGCTTTGGCTCCACCTGCTCCAAATAAAGACATGCTTGTATGCATTGTTGCAAAGAACTGATCCAAAGCACACAGTTAAAAATTAATATGTTAATCATAGATTATAAAGCCACAAAGATCTCAGTGATCCTCTAATCTGACCTGCTGCGTAATAAAGGACAGAGGATTATCCTGACTTTATTACAGTTCTTCATTCATGTGCTTCCAAATGCTTTTTTCAAGGCTTAGAAATCCCCTTCTTCCTTAAGTGGAAATTGTTTAGAAGATACTTAAAACAAGTTTTGTTCCCTTCTAAGTACACAGCAGCCACTTGTAAAGAAAAAGCATTGAAAATTAAAATATTATCATTAGTATAAATCAGAACAAACTAACCATGGCTCTTTGTGTCTTACTTTGAAATTTGAAGTGCCTTTCCATATGAGATGATATATATATATAAATCAAGGGTCAAATACTTATCAACGTCTACAGATTTTCCAAACACTCATATTTCAATTTTCAGATAGAAGCAGAGAGACTTGGAATTATTGTAGTAATACTGGCTTCAAAATAATGTTATTCAAAGGATATGTAGGGCTTTTCTGGCTACAAAAGATACTCTGTCAAGAGGGCCAAACTATGTTAATACACAATACAAAAGCATTAAGATATTGTAAGTCTTGATGAGCCCACTGCACCTGTTTAGCATATAGTCATCCCAAATGAAATCTTCTCCTGAATGAAATCAGAAGACTCCGAAGTCTTCTCCAAAGAACTGCTTATCTTCATCCTGGTTATGGGGAAGACAGCCCAGCATAGTCAGGATAAGGAGCTCCAGTCCTCTCACTGTACCAGCAGCAATTTTTGCTTTGATAATAAACAAAGACTAAATTATACGAAACTTACTTATAAATTAAGCATGTGCATAATTTCTTCTTGGTGGACAGCAATAGAGGGGTAGAAAGAAATTGTAAGAAATTGCTTTACCATTACTTAAAAACTATATGCATACTGAGATAGATACTTTACTAGTCATAATATCTAGAAATTTGTAACCCAACCCTAGGAGTTACTCAGCTGACCAAAGGCAATTGCTTTAGCTGCCTCCTCTGGAGTTTTTTTCTAAGGTTTCATTGCAAGCCAAACCATTCCAATGCAGCTGATGCAAGTAGGACACACATAACATGCTGAACTAGCATCTGCAAACCATCAGGGCATCTTAAACAGGACCACTGCAGCCAACTGAATCATATTCAGTGTGTTAACTTTACTGTGGCCCAGTTAGTGCTCCTGGCCACGCTGACTGGTTTGCCTAAAAGTGTTCTTTCTATACACGAAGACTGGACCTCTGGTTCACCCTCAGATTTCTGTTCTAAAGCTGAATAAAGTCTTTATTGAGTTTTCAATCGTGTGCTAGGAGGCAGAGCAGAAAACTGAACTGCTCCTGGCAAGGGAAAATACCACATGCACCAGTGCATGCAGAACGTACGAGGATATTATAGAGGCTTCGTACACACACCAGAGTACTGGGGATTTGGGATTTGTAGTCAACAGTGCTCCTTAAAACAGTTTGAGAGCTCTCTGCTTGCCCTCACTATGCCTGTATTCCAGATGCTAGCAGATTCTTTCCCAGCTCAGTCGGATCCTGCAGGGTAGCACAGGAAAGATGTTGACTTGATAGGAAAACTGGGTGTTATTAAAATGCTACTAATAAGCCAGAGGAGAGGTCCCTGAGCTTGTTTGGCCCTTGCTGCTGGACCAAATAGCGGCACTGTGGCGTTTTCACCCCAGAGACACCTTTGGCTAGCTGGATGCTGCAGCTGGGCGCTTGTAGGCAAGTCCAGGCATGCAGGAGCCCAAGTTTACCTTTGGCGGAGAGACTTTAAGGCGAAGGAGAAGGAAAGGAGTCAGTTCTGACGGAGGGTTTCTATCCAGCTCTTTATTCCTGGCCTGCAAGGCCTCTGAATCCAGTAGCAGCTCCAACAGAACTCCCAACTGCATGGCTAGCTTGCCCTTTTATCCTGGGGGAGAGGGGGAGGGAAGGAACATGGGCGATCACCAACCAGGTACAGGGGGGGGAAGTCTCAAGGGACAGAGGACACCTGGATGGCCCAATGTCCCTCCAGGGGTGGAGGGCAGCTTTTGAATTCTGCCAATCACTCGACACCCTTCAGGAATGCCAGGATTGACAGACAGTGCTCAGCAGGGGTTCAGGGTGGGTAAAGGAGGAATGATTGACACACCTGGCAGGGAACCATCAGGGAGGAACGTGGGGTATCCGGGGCAAACTATGATATCACACCACAACAGGGTGTCTTCACACACTGTGAGCCCTCTAGTGGGCTACACCATCTTCTATAAGCCAAAGCCATACCAACTTCAGGGATCAGCCATCAAGACATCATCCTGGCCCTGCATTTTGGCGCACCACTCTGCTAAGCATGATGGCTTGAAATCCCATGCACAAGTCAAAAGTCCATTTCAACTAGTGTGTTTCATTGCAGTTAGGGAAAAAGGAAAAACTGCAACGACTCTAAGCAATTCAAGAAAATCTGTGTTTATTTTTATACAAACAAACCAAAGAAGGGGGATTTGAGAGGTTAAATTTCTTCCGTATAGTTCAGAGGAACTGAAGTTAGGAATTTTAACTTCCCTCCAGTTACTGGAAGTAACAGTTGTGGTCTCAGCCCTACATCAAACCAACAAAGATGCTGGCAGAATGTTTGCTGCCTAAGACCATTAACTGCAACCAACAACTACTGTTACTGTACTACGCAATAAAAGTAACTGAACTGAACTTGCAGTTATAAGCCTTTTTTAATTGGTCTTGCTAGAGGGAATTTTTCTTTTCTTTGAAGCCCTAAGACACAAATCATGAAGCAGTGAAAGCTAACGGGAGATATCAGCAGTGTATTTATTTACCTGGCTACCACTTCAGGTAATACAATCCTCCCTCTCCCCCAATGTCATTTCCTCTTAATCATGTTATAAAATCTGGTTTGTGTTGTTCAGGTCAAATTGAGTCTGAGGTAAAAATAAGCAGAAGGGTTAGCAAGGGATGGGTCAGTGCAATGGCTCAATACTTTCAGAGTAATTGGTTCTTAAAGAATGTAATCTAAATTCCTGGAAAATCAGTAGAATCTCCAAGAAAAGTCTGGGTTTTATATAATTGAACAGAAAGTATCACAAAAATATAAATATAAGTCTTGAAACTAGATTTGCTGCATTTTACTTGTTTACCTTTCAGAGATAACATCGTTTAAAGCAATAACACCAACACAATATCAGGTTTGAAATATTTTTTTTAAATATTATTTCAGGGTTGCAATTTACACTTTGAAAAACAATACTTGCACGCTTTCATCAAAGAATATTGCAAATAATTCAATTATTTTTGCTTATATTGCACATGGCAGAGGATTCTGTTTAATTA
The DNA here is from genome assembly GCA_013397295.1 of Polioptila caerulea. NCBI lineage: Eukaryota > Metazoa > Chordata > Aves > Passeriformes > Certhiidae > Polioptila > Polioptila caerulea. The sequence goes on from VYXF01001425.1 coordinate 268,494, forward strand.
CATGTTTAAAGTACCTAGTCAGTTTGAGTAAATGCAGTAAATCAAATGTAAATGAAAATACAGCAATATACTAACACAATTTCTATAAATAGCAGTATTTATTAAAAAAAAATCCCAGCAAAATCTTGACCAGCATATAACTAGAGTACATTTTAGTAAGCTATGCCTGGGTAAAAACACTCTAGAGTAATGTTTTGAAACTAAATTCATGATGGTATACCATAAAATAACCAATTTAAAATTTAAAATTTTACCTTGGCTTCTCCTCCTTGAATTTTCAAAAGTGAATGTATGTATTTATTTATTACTATAAAAGTACACATATGAAACAAAGGAGCATTTAAGAAACCACTGGCCTTTGGTGCAAACAGATCAACAGTCCTTTCCTTGGTCTTTCTTCCACTGTGCCTTAAATGCAATAAAATTTTCAGTACAATTTCATGATTAGGACATTCTGATTTACAACTTTTGTTTATATTGTTTCATCTCAAAAAACTACAATCTAAGAAAATACAAAAACAGGAAAAAGAATATATCAGAAAGAAGAAACCACGAAGTGATTAATGTTGCAGCGAAAGATTTTACAAATCTTGTCATGAATTTCAAGACAATAATTTGAAGTGCAAAGGACACATTAAGGAAATTTTTTCCCTGATAGATACTGTTCTGGAGGAACAAACACATGAGGAAAAAATACTGCTTTTGAAGAAAGGTTAATACAGCTAACAGTACGGATAAGTACTGGAAATACAAGAACAATCATTCGCATTTGCCAAAATTAATCTCAGATCAGGTATGATATATGACCTATATCATATATCAAAAACTATGTCCTAGTTTTGCTTGCAGGTGCAGAGAAGGGGTGCAGTCTAGAACTGTGTGGGTGTGGCTCTATTGCTATTCTGTACCACCGACTCATCCCTGGGGCACAGCTTTGGGGGGAAGAAAACGTGAGCACACCCTGGAAGCGGTGCCATTTTATTCCATTTTCTTCCGAGGGGAAGTTGCCAGGACCAGCCCTGCAGACTCCCTCCTTCTCCCACAGCTGCTCATCCTTTCCCTTTTCTCAGGAAGAACACTAAATGGCAAACACAGCTGAGCCCATGAGCAAAGGGGTAGCAGTGAGGGAAACAGCCATGGGGAACAGAGAGCAGAGGGGATAAGCCCAAACCCAGCTGAGCCTGAGGCAAGTGGAGAGGAGCCAAGACAAATACTGCCAACCACAGCCAAGCCCAGTAGTCCAGGAGTAGGTGGTGCAGCATGAAAAAATTGGCTTTTATGAGGTTTGTTTATAATTGTTTTTCATACCCTGTCTCAGGCTCAGGGACAGGGAAAACAAGGCATGGGGAGCACCCATCACCTTGTCTTTGTCTTGGTAGTCATACAGAACTAAGTAGAGGTGGTGAACTCCTTTTGTGTGTAAAATACCTTCTCTTTTGTATATTTTGTTACTAATATTTTTGCTGATACTGTGTGTTTCTCATCCCATTGCTGTTTATTTTCAGTAACTGTTATCTCAACCCATAGTCTCCCCTTTTGTCCCTCTCTCACTGGAGAGGGGTGAGGGGAAGGGGAATGACCTTTTTGGAGTTTACTTACCACTTGTTTTTTGAAGCCACCACAGACCTAATCACAGAATCATATAATTACAGAATTATTAATGTTGGGAAAGTCCTCCTAGATCTTCAAGTCCAACCTTTTACAATAACATAGGGCATAACATTGAGTAACACGTTATTTTGCATATCACGCCTTATTTGTGGCCTCAGGTTTGCTAGGATTTGTTTTGAAAAGCTTCTCTGCCATGAATTGAAGAAAGCATCTCAGCAACATTCTCTGTGACACCCATATGCAAGTAAAAGAAAGGCAGAAGAGCCCTGCACATAGACCTCTGTACTACAGGACCTGTGACCTCCTTCATAAATCTCTTCTTCAGCTACACCAAAGCCATTATTTTTTGACTATAGGACCAAAAATGCCTTCTATATTTGAACCTCACTTTAATCAGAAACCATAGAGGTCCAAAAACTAACACATGAAGACAGAAGAGAACACTCCTTGGACTCCTATCTCCACCAACTTTTATATGCATTTTACAGCCCAAATCATGGCAATTACATTTCTAGAAGTAACTCTAAAAATTGAAACAGAAACTACTTCCAAATACTCTTCTCATGAAGACAGCTAAACTGTTTGTATTCTACTCTTGCATTCCTCTCTGTTATTGCTGATGCAAACCTCAGTACGATGACAGTCGTGTATCAGTTTATCTCTGCCCAGAGTAGTGAAAGACATATCTGCTTCTTTTAAAGCACATCTGCAAATTAAGCAAATCTGCTCTCAGTTACTTTGCTCTGGAAGAGCTCCTAGTGAGGTTCATGGGCCTGCCTGCAGGCAATACAACATTTCTCTTTGTTCATTACCACTTGTCTGCGTCCTCCTTCTTTCAGAAGACTTTTAGAGTGCAGTGATGTAATGTCCTTCAACAAAAGTAATGCTGAACGATCCCTACTATTTTATGTTTCTCCATGTCTCTCAGCTGCGTTTCACACTTAACACTAATTTGCCTGCTCATCCACTTGGAGCAAAGCACAAACGAGCACTCTGCAGTTTCACCAATGTAAATGTCCAGAGCCTTCCCTCAGAGGGTTGTTTCTGTACTTTTTCGTATCAATGCACCATTCATCTTTGTTAGGTTTTTAAACTGTTTCAAACAGATCTCTTGAGAATACTCTCAGTCACCTGGAGAGACACTCTGGATTACCCAAAACCCAAAACTTCAGCTTTTTTAAGAAAACAAAATTGTAGTTCTATCTGCATGGCTTTATTTAAATTTTTCTCTCTTAAGAAACCCCAAACTAAACAGAACTTAAATATTCTTCTTTCCAAAAAGACATGCAAAATAACTTTATGGAGGCTCCAGCTTCACTCTGGGGCTCAAATGGATTTAAAAAAAAAAAAAAAAAAAAGCAGAGGCAAATGCATGAAGTTATTTTACTGTGCATAATTATGAGTGATGACTGAGTAGCTGATTAATCCAAGGGCAAGTACTCTCATATTTTCATGAAACAGCAATACAGAATAATATATGCTATGGACATGATCTAAAATGGAAATTATAAAAATAAAAAAGATAACTAGTACATAGAATAAATCAGTTCTCTTTTCTAAGCATAAAAGGAATTAGGAATTTCAAAAGTAATTTTAAAGAAATACCCTGGTACAGGCACAGCTTCTTAATTGCACATAAAAAAGGTCAGTTACAACCGAAAAATTCTAAACTTGCGTAAAACTTAAAAAATAATTTCTCATACAGAAACTGCAGTTTTTGATCACCTATGAATACCAACTACCCACCAACCAAAAAAATACTCCTCACCACCATGAAAGACAAGCAGATGACCCACGACTGGGAACAGAGCATTTGTACACAGTGTTCACGGCTCTCCTTACAACTGGGACGGGAATGCTCACATAACCTTTAATCCAGGTGATCCTGTAGCAGTAGTAGTGAAGAAATTATAACCATGAGATCAACACTGCCAGGAAAACCCAGAAGGCAGAGATCCCACTGGCCTCACAAAGCTAAACTAGCTCACACTAATTTAGCTCACACTAAATCTCATGCCAACACATTTAACATATAATAAAAAGACTAAGGTTTGCATGACTTTTTTTACTCTTTATTTGTGGGTGGTCTGGTGCAAGGCCAGGACTTGGACTTTGAGGATCGTTGCAGGTCTCTTCCAACTCAGGATATTCTATGAGTAAACAGCACAAGACACCACACAAAAATGCCTGGCAGCAGATGCTGATACCTGCAAAGTGATCGAAAGTCAGAAAAAAATACTTCACTCAGGAGTCAAAGGCTAAAATTGACACCATCTACTCCAAAGGGGTTTTAAGCAAATGCCTGAATAGTGAAAAATTTACCATATTTTATGGCCATCAAAATATCTCCAGCTCCTGAGCTTTCTTCTGTCCTGGTTTGTACTAATGTTTTTCACCTAATGGGCATCTCTTGATACAGGGCCCTGTAATAAGCATTGTCTGCCTAATTAGAAAGGTCGAGTGCCCCTGGTCTAAGGTTCACAAGTGCATATGACTATGGTTACAGAGACATCATGATTTCCCACAGCTCACTTGACAGGCAAGAGTCGCAAAGCTTTGGTGTCTTGATGCCCTGACATTATCCGGGCACAACAGATTCAAGAAACATAGCTACAGATTTTTTAACTAGGTGCTTGTCTTCAAGTATTTGCAAACTAATGGAAAATTACAACAGTACAGATAAGAGATCATTTTAATGTGGGAATGACAGCATTTTCCAGATTAAAGGGAAACATCAGCACATCATTGTTTCTTGTTATTGCAAGACAGATAGGATTTATTTTTGGTTGCTATGTAAAAAATAAGTTTATTCTTGTAAGTGCTGATTTATAAAGTTACCTTATCATGAGCTTCTCTAAGGCTAACTGATATTTAAGATTTACTCGTTTGTATGTGTACAACTTTTAGATAACCCAAACATAATATTGCCAAAAATAATTATATTTTCTATTCAAAGTCTAAAGTACTCAAAGGTTTTATCTGCAATATCATGTTTCTACAGGAAATTCTTCCTATATCTAACAAACGCTTCAATATTGGGATAAAAATTCTTGCTTCTAACATAGCAAATTCTAAAACAGCAATTCTTTATAATGTCATCTAGTACAAAGAAGACTGTTCTATGTATAGAACCTGCAAGGTCATTTCACATCATAACTGGTTATCAATTTATTACCAGCATTTAACTATCAAGGGCTGATTTTAATTGGGAAGTTAGTTCATCAGTGTTTAAACAAGCTGCCAGGCTCATAAAGACAAGAATGAGCTCTCCAAGAGTTAAAAAAAAATAATAAAAATTTAGTAACTTATTTGATATTTGCCGATGTTAAAACTTTGGTTTACACAGTCTAACAATTATTGAAGTTTAAAAGAGTATATTTTAGATTGGTAATAATACATAAAGCATTAGGGAAAACTCATAAATGTTTCTGCAACGTGAAGCATCACTAAGACTGAAAATTTTGGAAACTGTGAGTTCTAGATGCAAATTCTTTGTATTAAATTCAGTAATTCAGAATGATAGCGGTATTCTATCTTCCCTTTGCAGGCTGTCATTTTAGGTTAAATCCACCACTTTATCCCAAGACTAATCTTGGAGGGAAACTCTATATACAGAAAAATTTATTTTATTAGAAGAGTGGTGTGCTATTTCAAAATCCGACAGTAATCATGTTTGCAGTAGACTGACACTTAATTCCAGCATTACTGGTGCTGCATGGCCTTGTGAAGAGGGAACAGAGACGCAAGAATAAAGGCAATGATACTCTGGCTCTTGCTTAACTTTTTTGCTTGGCAGAATCCTTTAGAGAGGTATATTTATTGCCTTGCACAAGCTCTCTTTGTGACCAAGAGAAGCAAGAAAAAGCCTTTGTGTTCAAGTGATCACAGACCATCACATATAACTGATCCAGTTCAGACATCTAAAAGATGTCTAGCCTCAGCCAGTCATGAAGGATTTCTCTGCATTTAGTGGAGAGTATCTTTAGCTCGTGATTCATACAGAACTAAAACTGAAATCTGAGGTGGGATGAATCACACATACTAAACGTCCGTCTTTTTCTCTCCAACTACTGTTTTGGAGAGGATGCTCACCTTTTAGGTGACTCATTATGAAATCCAGCCCAGAAGATTAGGAGATGGCAATCTGATCATGAACCAAAGGAAAAAAAAACAAAACAAAACAAAAAAGGGCAGCCAAAAACAAGCTAGGAGTACCGGGATCAGAAATCAAACTGAAGCATCTGTACTTTTTCATAATGCATTCTGTTTGGAATACTTTTGCCTGATACCACATGGGTTGAATGGATGTCTTCATTTCAGCCAAGGACAGGGTGAGGGGGCATGATGGGGNTGTCCGTCTTTTTCTCTCCACTTCAACTACTGTTTTGGAGAGGATGCTCACCTTTTAGGTGACTCATTATGAAATGCAGCCCAGAAGATTAGGAGATGGCAATCTGATAATGAACCAAAGGAAAAAAAACAAAACAAAACAAAAAAGGGCAGCCAAAAACAAGCTAGGAGTACCTTAGGAGTACCGGGATCATTGCTCAAACTGAAGCATCTGTACTTTTTCATAATGCATTCTGTTTGGAATACTTTTGCCTGATACCACATGGGTTGAATGGATGTCTTCATTTCAGCCAAGGACAGGGTGAGGGGGCATGATGGGGTGGAGCCTGGGGCAAGATACTGTGTCATGGGCAGGAGAAAGGGACTCTCCCACCTCCAAGAAGAAGCTGCATGGCTTGCAATTGATCCTGTAGGGCTTGTCCACCACTGCTTTTTGGTTTTTTTCATTGTCCCCGCCTTGGTGAGCATGTTTTGCATGTAAATCACCCTCTCCTTGTAAAATTTTGTTATAATATTGTTGTTATTACTGTTCCTTTTCTTATCTCATTGCTCTTATCTCAAGCCATAATCTCTGCCTTTTGTCTCCCACAGGAAGGTGGAGGAGGAGCAGTCTTGGAGTGTCATTCCTAAACCATGACAAAGGGCTAACCATGAAGGATAAAAAACTGTAAGTGGGCAAAATGTGCTCATTATTTTGAAAACATGACAATATGTTTATAAAAGGGACTGGAAAATTTTCCTACTGTGGTAGATACTGGACATGCTTATTCAGGAGGTAAGACCTAGTAATGAAGTGTTTTAACAAATGTGTAGAATTCTCTTTGTCCCTCATATGCATTCCCCGTATTTCTCTGAATAGCAACAAACTATTAACAAAAATGCTTTGAAGGACTGTATTTTCATTTAAAAGCGGGTTTGCATGAGAAAAATAGTATCTTCTCACTAAAGAATTACCAGTTTACTGTACTTTTTCACATGAAGTATCACTTTGGGGGGAATAGATAAAAAAATTACTGTATTGTTAAGTACTAGTTTTCCAGTATGGCTGTTAAAACTTTCTGCTGGGTTTCTGAACTCCCCTTGGAAAACAGGAGTTTGAAGCCAGAGTGGTAGAGATTAAAGGTAGCTAAAAAATACTGGTTATTCCCTGAATAAAGGATTCAGGGAATTACTAACAACTAAATTAATATTCTGCAAAGAAACATCTGAGAAAAGCATTTCCATGTTTATTAAAAAACATCTACCCTGTATTATGCTGAATACATTAAAAAATTATATCCTAGATCAGTGCTGGAGGACACGTGACTATCAAATACAAACTGCAGAATATTAGAGCCACCTGTCTCTCTTATTCTGTCTCTCTCCAGCAATTCTTAGAAACTAAGAAAGCTTTTACTAATACCAATTTATATGTGCATATCCACATGTTAAGAGCATGTTCAAAGGAGCTGGAAAGTGGACTAATCATTAACAGAAGCCTTGTAATAATCTTGTTACAACTGGTAGATATTGTTACTAAGAGTGATTTGGCATGCGGTAATTTTACAAATGTCTTTAACATGTAAGATGTAAAAGGGTTTTTTATTGGTGTACCACTCTGACACTTTTGTAAGTGTATAAACAGAAAATAACAGCAGTCTGCATAAAGGAAGAACGTTTTTTGTTTCACTTCTCTCTGTTAAATCTTGGCAAACATTTGATAAATGTGTCATAGAGAGCAACTAACTACGATGGTAAACCTTTTTAAAATTCAAAAAACTCTAAATCCATAATAATCCTAATCTGAAGAGCTGATCACAATGTGAAGCTATTCTAATGTGTATCCAATTATAATCAGAACTAATGGCACAGTCATTAATCTTCTGTGCTATTTCTCAGTATTTCTAGAGACACTGCTAAAAGCAAATTCATGGAGCTATTTAATGGAGATGCGAAGTTTCAGCCTTTTTGTATTGCTCGAAATTTTCAATGGCATTCCTTATTGTCAGGAATTTAAAATTTTAGCAATAAATTTTCAACAACAACAAAAAAAAAAACTTTAAGCTAATATCTGGTTGAGGTCTGTTGTTTAAGTATGCACCAATTTTTCAGATATTCCATTCCAGACTGAAATCACATCAGAAAAGGCAGAAAATATTTGCTATGCAATAGCTTTACAAATGTCTTCTCTGGTCTTATCAGGTAACTTGTCACTTCACATTCTGGAGCAGCAGCAAACTGAAATATGTCAAGAAAGCTGCTTTTTGGGGTCCCTAGGAAAAAAAACTACTGCCTCTGAACAAAACATAAACTCTTCTGGAAGATTTCTCTCCTGACACACACTGTGGAAATGGATTTGACAACTAGGTACTCCAAGAAGTCCCTCAGTGCCTGAATGTGCTCTTGTACAAAGCCACTGTGGTTAATCATGACATTAGTTGGACCTGTAACAGTAGAACAAGGAGCAAAGGTTTTAAAGTAAAAGAGAGTTGATTCAGACTAGATAGAAGAAAAAGAAAATGGTAATGAGGTGGTGAATACTCAAATAGGTTACCCAGAAAAGTGTGGGATTCCCCCATACCTAGGAACATTCAGGCTATCTACATCCATACCCAACACATCCACCTTCATTCATAATCATCCTGGACCTTTCCTCAGGCCTGAAGAAAGCTTGGCTCAAAATGGTCATAATTTTCCCTACCCTCTTCCAGACGTGGAGAGCCAAGGATTAAGATGCAAACAAATTTAAAATATTAAAAAGTTTTCAAAAAGAAAAATTGGCAATGGGGAAAGAATGTCACCACAAAAATGCAAGGCTTTTTCTGGTCTTGCCGCTTTCTGTCACAATGGTATTGGCTGCTTCCTTTTCTTTTGCCCTGTATCTAGGCTCTGCTGAGGAGAGGGGATGACTTCTGCTTGGCCTCTGTGGCAGGTCAGGCTGGTAACTTGGACACAGAAAGCACTGGAAGAGGCTGAAATAAACAGAATGGTCCTGTAATAATGGCTGGTATGCTGCCTAAGGACAGAAATCTTCCAGTGCCTTGTGGTCCCACAAAACTCAGTGAGGCATGTATAACACAGACAGCAGTGACAGCCTCGCTCTACACTGCAAGACAGTCTTTCAGGAGACCTCTTTCAAGATTTAAACATAGTCTACTTGGCATTTATTCAATGGGATTTTTTTCAAATGCAAAAAGCGGGTTTCAAGATTGGAATATAATGCAATTGTTTTGAAACCCAGTGCTGAAACAGTTAATATACTCTGCATTACAGTCTATCATCCAAAGAAAATAGGTGAGGGAAACAGTTGTTGACCTTCATTTATCAACATGAATTTAAATGGGTTTTAATTTGTTCTCCAAACTGGCATTTGAGAGGAAAACAACATGTAGCAAGAATATCTACCTGAAACACATTTTAAAAAATGTATAAAGATGACTTACTGAGAAAAAGAAAAATGTCATGTCAAAATGGTAGAAAAAAGTTTGGATAAGGAGATAGAGATCTCTTCAGAAGACAGAGGAAAACTGTGACAGGAAGGGAAGAGAATAAAGAATACTGTGGTTAAAAACGTGTGAAATAATTTTATAGACAAATTGGGGTAGATGTGACATTGACAGTGTTACTATTTGGAGAATTTTCAAGCCTGTGGGTTTGGTGGTTGGTTTTGCTTTGGTTTGGTGTTTTTTAAATTATTCTTATTATAACTATTAAGACTGGAAAGATACTGATCTTTCAGTATCTTCTTACTTTTAAGATAAAATACTGTCAACTAAATAAAACTAATTTCTGGTCTTGCTCTTCATGGGATTTGGAACATTTGAATGAACCCATCAGTATGTTGGGACTAGCAGACCAGACTTTCTGAGTAGCTGTTATATTGCATGAATAAAGGCAGGTTTTAGCCTACACACTACAGCTGAACTGCAATTCTTTTAGCTGTGATTAATTTCACAGACCATTTTACACCCTATAAATTCAAGAAGCAAGATATCAAACCAAGGGAAGGGCTGTTTCAAGACAAGCTCTTAGGACAGTAACATACATCTGCAATTCTACTGCAATATATGAAAGTTTATGTATTTCAGTTCAGTATCAATAACTGGCATACCAGCCCATTAGAAACTACACACCAAGGGAATGTAACCCCATTAGAGCTGAAAAATTACATACACATTGATTTGGTAGATGAACACACTTGTCTCTTAATGGATACAAATAAGTAAGGGCCTGTAATCTTAAAGTTTGAAAAATAATTAAAAATGGCACACAGATAAGTAAATGGATTAAAACATGCATGTGATACTTCTGCACAGCACTACTTTTCATGGCTTTTTTCCCCTGGGACTGGAAGCCTCCTGCCCCCAGTTGTCCTCCTAGGAGCTTTTCCTACTTCTTTAATCACATCTTAAATTACACTGCAATCTAAACAGCATTGCTTTCTGATCAGCATCTCCCAGGTATCCAAACAGTGGACTCCTGACCCTACAGAGTGTAACCAGTGGGCACCAGCCAACTCCATAAACACATGCTTCAGTGCACATACCTTCCTCAGGTGACCAGGGCAAATCATTTCTAGCAGCAAGCCGGTGTGGCATTGCAGCCTCATGTTACTGCAATGTGAGTCCTTGATCAACAACAGATTTACTAGAATGGTTAAAAAATTCAAAACATTACGACTTCTGTAGCCTTTAAAAATTATGTATTTTTTCAGATGCCTTGCTTATCTGTATTTTTCCTACTGCACGGTTTCTATACTGTAAGACATGGAAAAAGCTTTCGTATCACACAGCTCATTAGAGGCTTAAATGGACCAGTTTTAGATGTATGATTTTGACCTCATTACTGTCCTCAATCAATGAAATAAAAATGGCGGCTGTCATAACATCTCTCTTGGATACATTACGGTGGGAATCAGCAATCAGAGTCTGCTCCTCAGATGGTAAAACTGCTATTGAATATATTTGCTAGTACTAAGCTTGATTAAATAATAATAGAGAAAAAGGCTTTTTAGAACTCAATAAGCCAATCAAACTATGTCTGAGCAACTGGAGAGAAAGATGTATCCTGCCTGCATCTTGTCATAACCTTGCAAAATGCTGTAGAAAGAAAAAGAAGCCTTACCTGACACAGTTCCTATGCCACTGCCTAAACACATCTTAATGTGCTTGTATGTGTCATGCTGCAAATGTCGCAACAAAACTCACCATGTGTCTGAAGTCCAGCTCTGAAGGTGAAACATATGCTTTAAGATCAGTGGCAAATTTTTAAAATACTCCTTATCTTCAGAATGAGATTATCTCTCTTTTTCACTTTTCCCCACATTCATGCCAGTCACACACTTAGCACAGGATGAGCCATGCCATGGAGATGCCCCTTTCTCTCCACTGCCTACAGAAGGAGCTGAGGTCACTGCACTCACATGAGGCTTGATGCTTAACTCTTAAACAACCAACTGCTCTCAGCCCATCCAATACCAATGAGGTGGATTATCTATTGCTGCATTAAATTTAAGAGAGTTTTCACTTACATGTACTAGGTCATTTTCAGAACTTTATACTTCTTAATTTATTACTATATAAACAATCATTATTTGAATTTCTAAAATAATATAGGGATGCTTTCAGTTCACTAAAGCTTTAGTTTGCACCAATTTGTGGGCAGTAAGCTGGTCTATGGACAGCGTGCCTGTTACATGGGCTGGACATGTGTGTTACTTCTGTGAGACCTGAGTGACCAATACTTACCCCAAAGACTCAATAATTCACTACCAGACCAGAAAAAAGATATTTTAACCAGAAAAAATATAGAACAAATTAGCACTTAGACAAGTTTCCAACATGTCAAGCCAAAAGTCTTCAAATTTTGCAGTGTTCAAGTTAAGCTATTCTAATTTATTGATTTGTTTGTACTTGGCAAACAGACTTTGACTGCTTTTTAATTCACTTTTACCATTAGAGCAGTCGTAGTTTCTTTCCTGAAAATATGATGTGAGATGTCCTAAGTCATGTTACTAAACAATTCAACACTGGTTTGCATGTAATATTATTTTGAGGTAAAGCTATTCTTAGAAGTTCCTGTTTCCCAATCTCCCCATGTCTATGGGATGCTGGATTTTGATAGGTCTTTTATGATTAGGCAAATATTCCTTCTTTCATTCTGACATATGTATCATACTAAATTCTACAACCAAAGCTTCTTCTTGCTGCAGTATAAATGCTGGAAGGTTGTACCTTTGATTTCTTTCATCATGTACTTCCAATTAGTTTAATAATGTTCCCTGCACACCCGTAGAGAAATGGAGCTCTGAACAGAGGCAGAGGGCAGGCAGAAGACCACTTATCTGTATCTTCAACAGTTGGTAGGGAAGAAACAATGTTTTACCTTTCTGTAGTCCTCCCTTTCTTCATCTACTTTTCCTCCTGATAGATGCATGTAACAAGATGTCAGCCTTCATCCATGGGAGACAGCATGGAAAGATTTGGGCAGAAAAGGCTCTCCATAGAAGGGTTACTCCTACCTACTCCTGGTCAGCTGAAAAGCTTCTTTCTAACAGAAGGTGATGTATGATTAGGTACACAAGGAAAGTAATTTACCTTAAAGTAATTTCTCCTGAGTATCCTCAACTATCTTATGATCTACAGCATTGAAATTGGGAAGGGATTTTTTTTAGCAAAAGATAAAGCTGACTTTTTTCAGGCTGTTTTTAGCCTGGTTTCCTATGGAAACAAGACTGAGCAACAATATAACACAGTCTGTGTGTCCTCTCCTTGTAATTTGTGAACTAAGTAGCCTGCTTTCAACTAAATGTGACTGAGGAGATAGAAATCTCAAAGATAGTTACACTCTTATAAATTTTGAAAGCGGCAGCTGCTGCAGAGAAGAGAGACCAGGATCCCTGTATTAACATGCAGAGTGCTAACAATCTTATCGGCCCATTTCTGCTGTCAAGTGTGGCAGCCAGCATACCATCACCAGAATACATGCATATTCAGAGATAAAAGAAGACCTCTATAATTCAATCATTAACCAAGGGACATAAACCCACAAGAAATTGGTCCTGTTCAGTTTTGGGGGTTTTAAGCCTTTTCTCTTTTAACTAGATAGCCAACATACGAGGCAGATGAGAGGGAAAAAATAAACAAAAAGGAGCAACAGTTTAAATGAAAACCAAAAGCATAGAAAAACCATAGTGTAGCAAAAGAGATGAGTAAATAGGTGGAATAGAGAGTTTATCAGTTACTATATTATAAGTAATATAAGGATGGACAGCTTTTAAGGTTATGTCCTACATTTAAATATATTTACAATTTTACCAGGTTCAGAAGCCCTACACATACACACGCACAGTCACAGAAAGGAGATCATGAGCATCACATTTAGCTGCAACTAACTAACATATTGAATGATTCAGCTTTTTCATGCAGAAAAAAATGACATAAGGCTGAAAATCATTTTCATTTCCTATATTCCACAGCCAAGGAAATACATAATGGTTAAAGAACTGGGACTCCCCCACCAAAACCATTTTTATAGCTCTTGCCTGATTAGTTTGAGATGGTCTAGCATAATTATCTATGCCATAATTTCTCCTTGCCTGTATCAAAAATACTTCAAAAAACACCACCAAATACTCACTGATTCACTGTCAGAATCCACACATTGACTAGAGAAAGTGGTATGAAAAGTTATTTGTTACACAAAGTAGCATAATTGTTCATTATATATCCAATGTTCTGCCAGTGTTTACTATAAATAAGACTGTTCTGTTCCAAGATTTCACAAGAAAAATACAAATTCCAAGCTTTCTGCCAAAAAATTTCAAAATCTAGAAAGTATTTCTCAGCTAGCAGTTCCTGAAATATAGTTAAAGTTCATCACTACCTAATAATTATCAAGAAGAAAAAAAAATAAAGAATGGAAAAAAATTACCTTCATTTTCTCTCATTTTTGCGGGCACTTTTTTTTTGGGTTTTTTTGTTTTTTTGGTTTTTTTGGGGTTTTTTTAGATTTCTTTTCCCTTGCATCTCCTCTGCTCATGCTGGGAATCAGGTGCATGCTGCCAGCAGATCTTGTTAATTCAAGGAGCTGCTGCTGTCCAATTAAGCTTGCTGCCAGATCACAGACAGCCAGACACTGAGGTACCTAATTCTCCTTCCTAGTTCAGCAGTAAATGCAACACCATTAGCAGCATAGTCTAGGTATTAATTCACTCATTTGTAGGCACACTCTAAGGTTAATTCATGTCACTCCAAATGGAAAAAAAAAATAAAAGAAGTGAAAAAGGATATCAAGCACTTAAATTCGCCTCAGTAAAAAAACAGAGTTGCCTTTAGACAAGAAAGTAATCTGGAAGACCTGAACTCAGATGAAAGTTTACTCAAGCAATCTACTTTCACTATTTGAAAGTTCCTGGGTGCCTAAAATGCCCCTTTAAAACATCCACAGATATTTTCCAGGTTCGGGAATGCTGAGAAGCCAGCGTTTGGCTAAAATGAAAGATAAAAATCAAGTTAATAATCTCCAGCCTACCTTCCATGAAAAGCTGAATTCATTAGATATTTTTAGGACACACTGGATCATGATCAAGTGTATCTGAAGTACAGTGTTAACCAACACTTTTAAAATGTAACACTAAGTGCTGGTTCCCCTTTTTTTTAAGTAGCTGAATGTGGCTGAGCCTATTTTCAATTTGTAGTCTGCAGGCATTATACAAGAACAGACGGTCTTCATGTAATCCATAAAGAATAACTAAGGGCATCCCAATCATCAATAAGACTTAAGTTTGCTATAGATGGATATATATCTCAGCCAGAATAGCATAAAAATAAAAAAGAAATCAGAATCTTTATTCAGTGAATATACTCTGATTCAAGGATATACTCAGGATATTTTCAGACGTAACAGTTCCACTCCTTTCTCTGGCTACTGCAATTCAAGCCCCAGTATCCTACTACTCTGCAGGTTATGCAAAGCATCAGGCTATGTGACTGGAGAGAGAAATCAGGAATGGGATGCACAGCTCCTTACACTGTACACTGTATTATGACAGAAGCAGACACTCGATCCAGGCTGATGGAGGATCCAATTAACCTCAGAGAACTGGGCTGAAGTAGCCCAAAAGTAGCCAGCAATTAGCAAAGGAGACTTATATATATCTTAAGAGCTATCTCTCTCTAGATCTCTACAGAGATATAAAAGCAACTTTCTTAAGATGAAGAAGCTCCTTTTAAAAATGTGCTTGGGATCACACTTTTCCTTCAGGCAGCACTGGTAAAAATCCATCTCATGTTTTCAGGTCCCTTACATACACTTGTCTAATGGATTCACTGCTTCTTTGAGGTGGGAGAGCTGAAGCTTTATCTGCAACATCTAACTTCCCTGGGAAGTGTCCTCACAAATGGGTTGTACATCATTCTGGCTGGGAAAGAGCCCCCTCCAGCTTTTCCTTAGTCAATAGGAGAAAGAAAAAAGAGCATGATTCTGTAGCTTGGAGAGTAGAGCAGCTGTGTGAGAGAGAAGTATGCTCCAGATCCTTCTGTGATAACTGTTTATGAAATGTATTCAGTAATCAGTTAGCCTAAGGAACTAGACAGATCCTAAAGGCAGGTTTAAAGCCCTCAACTCCATGTTTTCCCCCCAGCAGCTTCCCTGTCTTGCACTCAGTTCTCACCCTTGGAGTCTATACTTTCTTGAGTACAAGATAAAGAGCTGCTAACAAAATTTCTAATCTTGACATTTAAATATTAGTCAGTGTCTATGCTCAGCATCCAGTAGCCAAATCTTCCTTTTATTTGTGGGTGTTTCATTTCTTGGGTTTTTTAAATTCTTCTCATGACAGCAAAGGCAACTTTATTTCCAGCCTCCTTAAAAAAGCCATCCAAAGAAATAGATGAAATAACAAAGCATTATAAAACATTATAAAAAAAATATTGCTAGCAGTCATGAAAAGTACAGAAGGCTTGGAATAAAATATATACTTGCTGAGAATAAATGCAGTGACATTGACAGTGGCACTTGAAAGAGAGATCTGCAGGCAGGATTTTTACAGACACTGAGGCCTGTAGGATATTGTGATTAGCTTGAGGCATACTCGATTTAAACTTACTTAGAAAGGAGGGATAGGTGAGAGATGGGTGCTGATGTGCAGTCCACAGCCAGCATCACTCCCCCATGACTAAACAACAGGTTTTCTGAGATCCACAGAACCTCCTCTGCACTTTGTGGATTCCATTTGAGCAATGGAGCCCATGTGTCTAATCCTCAGAGTTAAGAGTGTTCTCCAATCTAGAAAGAGCAAATAATCCATGTCAACTAGTAGAAAGAGAAAGAACAATATTAACTAGAAAGCTTGTAGGTTTATGAAATATTCAAATACTTATTAATATAGTATTTTAAACCAAATATATATTACGGGAGATAAAATACTTAAGGTAGTGTGAGAAGGAATTAAAAGATAAGTAGAAAGCATAGTGTAGTGATGAAAGATGCCACCACTACAAAATCTATATAACAGGTACCAATTGCTCCCTTCATTGTGTGATACATTTATTATCTAGAACTTGATGAAACCTAGCATCACTGACCAAGGCCCCAAGTTTTATCAGGCTGAGAGAAACAGCAACATATTCATGCAGCTTTTATGATGCATATAGAAAATGAGAAGCAACAGTTGGATCCAGCAGTCAGGAAAATGGAATTTAAGCACTGAGTCAAGAGTTACTGCACTCTAGTATGTTTCTCCTGACAGTATTTTAATCAAGTGCTCTTGAACTTGGGCAATACATCTGCTGTATTTCCCAAGCTATCATACACAAAGATTCTCAAGCTGCTATAATTTATAAATGGACTTCACGCTGTCCTCTCAGATATTATTAAATCCAACCAAAAGTGGCCATTCCACTATGCATTGCACTGCCTCTATAGCAATGACCACATTTCAAGTTAGAAAAAGGATACTGAGAAATTTAAATAAGAAAAAAATCACAAATGAGCAAACAAAAACAAACAAAAAACAATCAAACCAGGAAAAAAATCATAAATACAGCCCAGGGCTGCCCAAGAGATGAGGCTCAGGAAGAAGGAATGACAGTTTGCTATATTTTGAGGAGACACAGAGAGCTTTGTGCAAATAATGCTAATAACAAACATAAATTTAGAAAATACCACAATTTCAACTTTTGCCCAAGGCTCTTTTGAATGTCTGTATGCCCCTGAATGTCTAATATGGCAGTGATTCTATATGGCTAGTGATCGAGTACCATTTAATTAAAGCAATTACATTAGAAATGCATTTTCATCAAGGAATAACACGCTTTGCTTGTTAGACAGAACCAGACAACTAAAAACTGAGTTGATTCCACATGATTTCAATAACTAATTTTTAATTTTATGACAGTCCTTGGATGCTGTAGCAATTTCCGTTTCTGCACTGCTTGCAGAATGCAGAAAGGCCCCACGACAGAGTACAGGCATATCAGTAGTGGTCACAAAGGCTTTTCTTAGGCAAAAGACAGCCCAATCACATTCTTCCATAGCACCTGGAAAGCTCACATGTTTAGAGCAGATTTTCAAAAGAGAATTACTTTTGTTCCCACAAGTTTTTTGAAGGTCCTCAATAAGAGCTTTTGAAAACTCCATCCTGAAAGCACAGCTTTTAGGTCACCAGTAATGGTTCATCAACCATTTCTTTCAAAGCCTCACAGCACCTGAAAACCTTTTCAAGAAACTACTTTATATAGAGACATTGCTTTTTTTGGGAACTACACATGTATATGAAGGGACAGAGTTTTTTCCCATTTAAAAGCAGTGCAGTCTACTCACAGCGAGCAGTTGCAGAAAATGCTGTTGAAATTACATATATTCTCTAGCGGTTTTGAAAGGGATCTAAAGGTAGACCTAGGGTATGTTTTACCCCCTGTCTTGTTTCAAAAACTGCCATTAGATAATCACTTCAATTTTGTGAGAAACCTGTGCTCCGAAATGGTTTTTGTTGGTCAGGAAGGAAGTTTGCTTTCTTTTGCCTTTTTTTAATATTGCTTGTCTGTTGACATTGCCATTTAAAGACCCACTAGCTGAAATCAAAACCTTTACAGCAGTCATGCAATTCTTCCCCATCTACTGCAATCAGCTGAACTGTGCCAGCAGCTGACTAACCTTAAGAAACACAGAGGGGATGCAAGGTGGGTTTCCCAAGGGGCTTATAATGACGGGCACTAACTTGATGGACTCAATCATAAGGGTCTTCCTCGTGCATTCTTGTGGTTGTGGACTTGCTGGTTTTGAAGACCGAAAAAAATGGATGAACTTTTATGACCTAATTTACTGAACCACTTCCAAGAAATATACAGAAGCAAAACAGTGGCTGAAGGTGAGGGTTCCCAATTGCTAAAATGATTTATCAATATTCGGAAGTAAAATATGGAAAGATACAACACCTGCATCACTGACAGCTAATCAAAATTAATTTTTTTTTCACTTATGTACATTTCACAAATTTTTATACCTTCAGACTTTCTTGGTTTTGCTGTTATTTTTTTTTCATTTTTCAGTCTGAGATTTTGCACTTGCTTTAACATTTTGTTCTCTAAGGTGCATAAAAGCTAAAGATATCTTAAAGATGTAAAGAATCCCCAAACCCACGTATTATGCCAATGCTTAAAACCCCTGTTGAGTCATTTTATCTTTAATACAAAAGAAAAGGCACAAAATTCACTTTTCTGTGAATGAGAGGCATATTATTAAGTCCATTGATCCCAGGAAAATCCCTATAAATTGTCTTATCAATGGTTTTGTTAAGAATTAAGCACATGTCTCCACCAGGCACTGCTCTGTTCACAACTCTGAAGTAAGCTGTCATTGAACCATTACTCCAAGAACCTGAGGAAGAAAGTAAAAGTAAAGTAATCCTTCCACCTCTTCCTCAGTGAGTAAACAGACATAATGTCCTAGCTTAACATAGCAGAGGAGGAAAGCAGTAGCTTTCACTTGGAAAAAAATTCTTCTATGTAAGCAAGGGTCTGCAGGTAAGCTTCAGTTCTTAGAGGGAGAATCTGTATTAATAAAAAGCAAGAGCAATGAAATCGTCAGAGAAACTGCAACAAGCAAGGCAGATTGCTCTAATTAAGCACAGTCTTAATTCTGTATATAATTAATGCAACACTCTGTATTTATATGTCAGGTCTCATTTCTGCAAATTTATATTTTAAAGACATTCTATTTAGTCCTTAAAGCAGAAACACTGTCTGGGTGACCTGACAAACAAAAAGAAATTCCTGATGAAAGAACATGGTACACATATACTGAAACACTTAAAAGAGTCCAGCTTCACAATGGACTATTTCAAGGGCATCCAGGGAATAAAAAAACCATTTTTTTTAGAATGGGATATTTTAAGAATCAGCCCAACAAAAAACAGGAAAGAAAGAAGCATTTTCCAACCGTTTCCTGTCAATTGGGAGGAAAATCTCCCCAGCACATTGCACAGAAATAGAGAACATACTTAAAAGCTGAGCTAGTGTATGACAGAAGATTTAAAACAAGCTAATAAAATTCTGAGATATGTACAACTTCCACCACATGCCCTACCCCCTAAGAATTTTAAATACTGTCCAGCCTTTTAGCAAGAAACTGGTCTAACTAGATTTAATTTTTCTGATCTCAGTCCCATTATCTGACCTCAGATATTTCAATCAACTTTTACCCTCACACTCTTCTGCAGTCACCAGCTGTAGCATCCATCCTGCTGCTCCAGTGTATGAAACACTACTACACTGAGAACACAGCACATCACTGTACTTGCTCTGCCTGCACAGTCCCTATCACAGGTATGCATTTTGCTGCTCACGAGTTCACTGGAGCTAAAAATCATTTCTTCTCAAAGAATTTATGTACTTGAAAATGGGTAATTTCATTACTGAAGAAGATCCATCCTCCAGAGTTAACTTGCTTTCAGTAATGGTCAGTGAAGCTATGCAACTGTGTCTCTTGAAGAAGTTTAGGAAAGAGCCAGCTTTGATCCTACAGCAAACCCTTTGCTGGTTTCGGGAATCAGCGAGAAACTCTGATTGCCTGCTACGAAAACTGCAAGGGACAAGCATCAGAGAAAGAGGCAGAAAAGATTTCTCTGTAAAAGAGTTTTGTTAGGAGAAAGAAGGAAAGAATGAGGAGTTTCTCAGATTTATTTCCCAACTTAAAAGAAAGGGGGTTTAGCCATTTATTTTCTCAGCCTGATGAGTGAGGTCCTTCCTAATATGTCCGATCTGTGGCCAGAGGCATCCCAGGTGAACACTATTTTCAGATGATGTATATATCATAGAATCATTGGAATGATTTGGGTTGGAAGGAACCTTAAAGACCATTTAGTTCCAACCCCTCCTGCCATGGACTTAGACATCTTCCACAAGACCAGATTGTTCAAAGCTCCATCCAGCGTGGTCTTGAACACTCCCAGGGATGGTGTTCTTGAACAAGTTGTATTTCTTTTAATAAAGAGCCCATGTAGCATTGGGGGAAAATGCTGGGACCTAACCAACAAGAAGGAAGATTTAGTCCATGAAAGTGATAGCAGCTAACAAAGCAACCCCAAAGTGACGTCCATGTGTTACAAAAACAAAGTTTAAGACTTGACATGCTCCAGTGATCTGGGACCAGGGGGAGGAGGTTAACATAGTTCAGGAAGAGGGATGCAACTCTGATAATGGACACAAAGAATGGAGAATTCATGGGCAAAAAGGACATTTGGCAGGACTCCCAAAATAAGGAACAAACTCATCTGAAATCAGCTCCAAGTTGGTAAAAAGTAATTCTGGCAGGGGGGCATCTGTAACCATCAGCCCACAGACCACTGACTCAGGAAACCCACCAACCCAAAGCAAGAGAAAAACTGAGCATGTGGACTAATTAGCATGAGAAGCAAGAGAATCATTAACCAATACAAGATAGAATACTAAGTACCAAGAGAACTTGTAACTTGCATGCAGTGAACACTAATTTCAGTGAACACTAATTCCTTTGTTTGCTAAAATGTCTAAATAATTAAAACTTTTGACAATTAGTGTACATATTGGGTGAAGCAATCCCCATGTACCTCCGTGCTGAATGAAGTGATGTCAGATTTCTAACCTAACAGTCTGGTTGGAGAGCCTATTTTCCAGCTGTCGGTGACAAGAGGACATCCACAGTTTCTCTGACATTTCCAAAGTCTCACTACCCTCAGGGTAATGAATTTCTTCCTGATATATGATCTAAATATATCCATTTTCAGCTTAAAGCCACCCCCCCTTGCCCTATCACTACAAGCCCTTCTAAGAAGTCCCTTTCCAGCTTTCCCATGGCCCCCCTTTAGGTAAAGTTAGGGTCTTCCCAGAGCCTTCTCTTCCTCAGGTTGAACAACCCCAATTCATTCAGCCTGTCTTCATAGAAGAGGTACAATTCTATGATTCTATGATTCTATACACACTTAGATATATAAGTATATGTATGTATGTGCATACATATATATACATTCATATACAAACCTATAGATATCTATTTCTAAGTTTCAGTGACCAGTTCAGAGCATTTTAACCACAGAGTTATGTCGTCCTGCTGGCTAGGACTATGGCTAGGATATTTTGGTTCAGGATAAGTGTTTATACAAGGGCTGTCTAGTGGTCCCAAGACCCTACAAATTGGGGGTGAATGTGAAGATTCCACCCACTAGAGATATCTGGTCCCACTCCATGACCCATTTTACCCTCACAAATATGGGAAAAAATGAGGGTAATTGTTCCACAGTGCCTGAAGAATGATTTTAGAATTATTTTAGACTATGAACAAGACATGATGAGCTGTTTTCATGAGCTGGTATTAAAGTTGCTGAGGACTAAGCTGAGGGTAGTTTCTTTGGAAATGAACTGACTGGATGCTGATCAAGGTTATATTTACTGGAGGGCAGAAAAGAAGACTAAGAAAGGAGAGGCTGCAGGGGAAGCGTTAATACTGAAAAAAAAAGAAACAAAACAAGGAGAGGTATTTCCTCCCAAGAGGGAAGGAGTGTTCAGCTGATTGTCAAAGGGGGAGAGGGGGAGCACTATCAAAATGTGAACAGGAAGGAGGATAAATTTCAGGGAAAAGATTTAGGGCCACTAAATCACCTAGGAGTGTTCTCTATATATTTGGAATTTAGCACTTAAAATAAAATAAAATCATTTAAAAAATAAAATAGAGGGCTATGTAATGAAGCAAAGCACAAATTATACAGTGCTTAAACAGTGTCTTGCTGCAAGACTATTTTAAACTGCCTTAACTTTCACGACATACCTTTCTGGGTTAGCCTAAGACACATCCCTAACTTGTACTGGGATACAGGCAAGACACAGCAATCGCTTTTCAGTAATCTCTGGTAGGCATGGTAGCTTTTAAACTAGTTTGTGCTGAGGTACTCCTGAGAAAGGCTCACCTAGAGCCCAGATCACCATGATAGTTGTAGTACCTGCAGTGCTGGGTGTCCCTTTTATATTTTCCTACGTCTTATGACATACATAAGTATTTAAAAACTCCTGGTAGGTGATGACCAGGTAAAAAGATTACACCTGTCAAATATGTCAGAAATATTCCGGGAAATACTCTTTAAAAATACTGGGCCTTACGGCTCATAATGATAGTGTCCTTGATTCATATAATATTGTGATTAAAAGACTAGGAGGTAGAGGATTGAATTTTGCATCTTTTATGTCCTCATCTTGTGGAACTCGTAACTTTTTATCAGCACTTCAGATGTGGCCACATAAAAACACACTGAAAGCAGATTACCATTAATGCGGGCTAACAAAATCCCCAGATTAAGGATGGAAGGTGGAAGTCCAGGGGAAAAGATACCGTACATGAAATCCATATAATAAAAACGTCAACAAAGCAAACATATCACAGTTGGATATTGTTATAAAATTCCCCAGCAACGGAGAAAGCAGATATACAAGTTGCATACATTTGAAAGTTGCATATGTCTTCTAGCACCAACATTTCAGACACTTAAAAAGAATTAGAGTGATGTAGGGCTAGTCAATGGGCCCCACATACCTGTGGGGTTTTTTTTAATAAACAGGTTAAAGTATGGAAAGCTTCAGTCACAGAAA
Source organism: Polioptila caerulea (assembly GCA_013397295.1). Lineage (NCBI taxonomy): Eukaryota > Metazoa > Chordata > Aves > Passeriformes > Certhiidae > Polioptila > Polioptila caerulea. Next base: position 291,551 of record VYXF01001425.1, read on the forward strand.
ATCAATGAAATTTCCCTGTCTTAGAAAATCACAAGCCTCTTAAGACTGACACAGATTGGTCCCTACAAGAGGGCAAAATCAAACAAGTCTCCATGTCTCATTCCCTCAAGTTTTGCCTGATATAAGCACTTCGACAGCTAATTCCATATTACTAAAGAACAAAAGAACTTAGGAAAAAGGAAAGTATTTCTACTTCTTCAGAACATAAACCTCTATTTCTACACAGCAATTCTAGAATATTCTGATCTCAGGACTTTGGTTGCTGAAGAAGGAAATCTCCAAGTAAGAACAGTTATACACTTCTACCTTACATCACACTATGGTCCATAAATCAACCATGGAGCAATTTTTCACAGTTATGAGCTTGGAAAGATTTATTTTGCTTGGAAAGCAAGTTGCTAGTCTAGTATGAAAATTCGAAACAAACTTTCTATATAATATACAATTTCTATTTTCCTCTACCTGGCATGACCAATAGCAGCACAGTAAATTGCTGTTCTGGTAGCCTTATTCACTCCCATTGATCTCCAAATAGAAGTCATGACTCCTCTGCCTCAGATTGATAATGCTGCTACAAAAGCTCTGATGCTTACCTGAAAGAAGAAAGCTATTTGGATTTACTTTGAGAATGAATGTAAAATTAGTTATAGCAAGTATTCATCTGAATTAATAACGTGATCCTGTATTTTTTTTTTTTTTTTTTTTTAAATCA
>VYXF01001425.1:292427-315209 GCA_013397295.1 Polioptila caerulea
GATGTTTGTCTGAAGACTGTGACCATACTTCTCTAGACAAACAGACCTCCTTACAGTGGTTTCTCTGGAATGCTCACTCTGCTCTTCATGGGTCTATAAGAATAATGCTCCAAGTTCTCAGCTTTTCCTGTTTGAAATAAAAGAAGCAATCCTAAGACTAAACTTAAATTTGGCAATTCCAAGAAAAAAAAGCTTTTCTTTGAATATGCTTGGAAGATAGGATGGCGATTTCACCTACTACTCCTGTGCTTACTCAGGTAGCTACAACAAGTCCTTTCCACTGGTCTTCTAAAAACTGTATTTCTGTTTATTTTTCATGGTGATTAGTGCATGATTCTGTCTTTCTAAAAAGAGTTGCATAGCTTATGCCTAATCAAGATTAGGATAAGTTCAGCTTCCTGTTTGACATAACTTTCCTCTCAATGAAGAATGAGACCTCTAGTAATGCTCAATTAGTCCACAAAACAGTGGTTTCCCAGTTCTTCAGACATCTCTGATTCTCTCTCCTATAACTGGGACTGCACTCCCAACTAGTCTAAAACATTTGAAAGCACATTATACAACTGGTTTTGTCAGTAAAATCAAGCTCTTTGTCGGAGGAAGGCTGCAGATGTAGGAGAGGTGGCTTTTTAACCTCCCTCAGAATTTAATAAACACCAAAAGAGGAATCCCAACCTCTGTATCAGATACACCAACAGAAGTTTTCCTAATTAACCAAATGAACAGAAGATTGTTGAATGCATAATAAGATTTGTCTCACAAGTTACTACTTCTCTGGAAGAGTAAATAAAGTTTGTATAAGGTGCAACTGAATTGCAAGAAGCAGTTGAATTTCCAGAAGCCTTCTTTCAGACAGCGTACTTAAAAGAGCCTTAGACCTGACTATCATGGGAGGAGAGGCAAGAGTGTCTTCTGGCCTTGTAAATGGCTAGCAGACAGCAGGCATGTTAGGAGTAAAATGGTCACTATTCACAACAGAGAAGGAAGCATTCCCATCAACTTCTCTCAGGTCTTCCAACACTGAACTGTCCTTTTTAGCATCTGAGAAATGAGAATGGTATGTGAAGAGGAAGTCTGATAGCAAAGAATTAACCAGAGCAGGAGTGAATAACACTGCCTTTGAAGAGCCATGTGACGATCTTACAAGACCCAGTCATTTGGCAAAGAAATTACAGATGAAATTCAACGTAGTTACTTGCAAAGGGTAAGAAAGGACCTAAAGGACTGTCCTAACCAGACAGTCATGGACTGCTGTAACTTTCATTAGTATTAATAGTCAATTTAAACCCTTTGATTACTGCTCTGCATGCCCAGTAGCTGTTAAAAACAAAATATAATTTTAGGAATTATTAAGCAACAAGAAACAAGACCAAAAGAGGAAATTATTTACTATGTAACCTTACAATGCAAAACTTCTGCGCAATTTCAACAGGATGGCAGACTTAGAAAAGGTATAGAGAAGACCACAACAAGTTAACTTCATCTTTGAAAAGATTAAATTGGTTATGAAACTTGAATTCAAAGAACAAAAAACAGCTTTATATTTTATTTTAGGAATACTGTCTGCTGTATGCATGTCTTCGAGTAAACCAACTAGTTCTGATTTAGTTCTGGCTTTTCAGGATGTCTCTGCCTATATTCAGTTGCATGTGATTATAGGGATTAAGGATGGAAGTTAAAGGGAAAAAACACATTAGGGTGTTTTTTTATTTTGTTTTGCTCTGTTTGTTTGTTTGCATTGTTGCCTCTAGTATGCTCCTTGAAGTCTACTGGGGCAGCAGATACTACAATTATGTCAGAAGATGGGGAGGGAGAAGTGAGAAGATGAAATTTTTTCAGCACGCAGGGAAGGCACAAATGGAATTAAATGTGGGCAGCGCACACATTTTAGAATTATAATTTGAAATTAAGCCTTCAACGCAAAAGCTCTGCTTCTGGGAAATCCATCTGAGCTATCAGTTTCTGTGAAGACAGGTAAAATTACGAAGGGGGAGCATCTGTTGCCAGTGAGTGACACCCGTTACTGACAGCACATCGTTGGCTGGTACAAGGTCATGGTAGTAGGGATAGATGCTGCATTACATGCTGCAAACTTCACTACAATGAAAAATGTTCCCAAGAACACTGACAACAAAAATTTCACAAGGCTGAAAAAATAATAGGAAAAAAGCTCCTTAAGCAGATATGTGAAATGGGAAAAGTGGTAATCAGTAATACAGGAGAGTTTTGTACTAAGTCTAAAGTATTACGTGAGGGGGATCACAATATGGTATATCTCCTAAACCTTGCCAATTGCTCTTCTCATATAATTCAATCATAGCTGTAACATCACTAAAAAGCAAGGAGAAGGAGATAAGCCAGGCTTCTCTCTCTCTTGGAATTTTCAAGAAAGTTCTGAACTTAGCAGTACCATATCCAAAGCAATCCTCAGAAGGAAAGAGAAATAATAAACTACTCAATAGTAAACCAAGAGTCTAGTCTACTAAATCATTCCAAGAGAAACATTTGAAATAAATGAACGCTTTAACTTTCAACTTTGAAGAACTGTTCTCATTTTCATGGAGTGTTTAAAATAAGTCTGCGCCCCATATGAACCTGGCACCTGAATACACTTAGAGCAGTACTCCAGCAGCTGCCACTTGATCTGAACAAACTGTGGTTTTCCCCTCTCTGGAAGAGCTCAGACATAAACCAAACATTCGTTTTTCAACTGTGCCTTGCCTAGTCTTTCTGCTGACAAGTCCACTCCACTTACAAACTCTTTGTTCACATTAATTGTCTCCTGGGCCCTCAGTGACAAACACCCTTGCAGCAGAACAGGCTTCATGAAGAAGAGGACCTGCGAGTTAAATCCCAAACCACCCTCTTTGTGTACTTTTGGACCTGAATCCAAGTCAGATTCTCAAGAGAATCAACCTCTACACCAGGTGTTTGGGATTTGTCCCTGAAAATGTTCTTCTAGGGTTCCTCCTAACCTTACTAGGGCAAGAGTGCCATAGTGTATCCAGTGGTGCTGTTTTGGATGTCATTTGAAGCACATCCTCCAATCCTTTCAACCAGTCAAAGTCACAGAACACTTTAAGCATGCATCTAATCTCACATTTTTCAGTGAATGTCATCATATATCCTGTCCATTTTAATACAGTTCCATTAACCTGCTACTATATGAATACCAGGAAAATTCATCACAGTACAAAAGGTCCATGAAGGACTTTTTTTAAAAGGAAGCAAGATGTGTTTTGGGCAGAACGAAGACCACAGGGAAAGAGATGCAGAGTGAATTTTATACAAAAAGCTGACATTGCAATAAGGAAATCTAAATTCAGACACCTGCACTGTAACTTTTATATGCTTCTAAAGAGTCTTGTTTGAAGATCATGAAGGAAGTTAGGAAAGGAAACATTCATACAAGAAAATCATACCTAATGTCCTGCATGGATTTGCATCACTGTGGTGGATGGTATAGGTTTAGTGCAAACAAGATCGGGTAGCGTTCAGTCTGTAAGATAAAAGCCTTTTTTCCCCCCAAACTTGGAAAGAGTTTAGTGAATTGAGATGAGAGCTGCATGTAGAAAAAGGATAATCTCATGAGTATCATGGCAAGAGCATTTCCATGGAGCATGAATGCTTGGTAGCATTCTTCCTCCTATAGGTTCCTGTATCTCATCCAGACATTCGCAAATGATTCTCCATTTACATTAATCACTTCCTGGTGTCCAAAAACAGACACAATAGAGCTTTTTATGCAGAAGATCTGCTTGGAGACTGCAGCTAAGGCCAGTTAGTGATACTCTGAAAATACAAAGTGCTAAGTACTTTTACAATACAAACTGAGCATTTGAATCTTTAAAAATCTATTTCTTTCTCACATGTAAAAGAAAAATAATAGCTCAGGACAAATTATGAAAATAAAAGGATTTAATTAAGTTTCTAGATAAAGTAGCTGTAAGGGAAGAGACTACAAGAATATTTATAGCTTATCTTCAGAACAGAATCTGCATAAGATCTTATATAAGACAGAAAATAATTCATTGTCCAAGTACAATAAGTGATCGTGTATGAGGATTTGTTCATGAGTATACTTCTAGGACTATCTTTACGCATAGATACTAGGAAGCCAAACAAAGCTCCTGCAACAATTGTACTTACCTAGATTTTTAATCTCTGATGTTACAATTCTAAATTTCTAATACCATGCTAGCATATAGTCTTTTTGTTTTTCCCTTGATCTTAGCTATGAGCTAGTATTTTTTGGTGTTTTAAGTAGAAATATATGCTACAAATGATGTGAGAATCAGAAAGTTATAGAAAAGTACATGACTCAAGTCTGCACTGTACCATACTTGATTTATTATGGCCTTGACATGAGAAATGTGTACTCATAAAGTATTCTTTGAATGAACTGAGAGGTCTGTGTTTTCTGGGAGGGAGAAACAACATCTAAATTGACAGTGAAACAAGATCTACCAAACAGCTTTTGAGGGAACATATTAGAAAATGGGAGTTAATGCTAGTAACAATTCAGTTGGTTTACTTAGCAGTCCTAGTACAAAATTTAAGTATTTGCTTTGCATTAACCTAGTGGTTACAAACAGCTGAATGCATGTGTGGAGAAGGGTGTGTTCCAAAAAAAAAAAGGTGGGTTTTTCCTATTTTCTAGTGTTACATTTTTTGTAATACTATCATGTCTCTCTAAAACAACAAACAGTCAAGAGCTGGATTAGCACAGATGTGGTGCAATCTCCATCACAATCTGCCCAAGGGACAATAACTCACTGGAGGGGACTGAGGTAAGAAGTGATGCACAGCTGCTGCCTGCACTGCCTTGCTCTGTTTTATGATATAAACACTATGAACGGTATTTATATCATCTACTTTTAGACAGCTAATATGAGCTTTCAATGCCTCAAATTTAGGCACCTTCCTGCAGCACAGTGATTCTGAGTGCCTCTGCTGAGGACTCAGACTCACCCTGTAGCTAAAAGAGAGAAAGCTTTGAAGAAATTAATGCCTGCACCTACAGAAGCAAACGACAGAGTTCAATAGAAGCAACTCCTTAGGGTAATGCATGGCTGATGAGAAACTGGGATCCACACTATACTTATTAAAGAGTTTGGATTTATTTTGATCTGGGATTAGGAATTTGATTATCTGGAAAATGTTGGAGCACATTTTCTGTTTACCCCCAAAAAAGTCCATCTTATGTTCTCTATAAAGAACACTTTATAATGTGAATCCAAGCACAGCAAGTAGAGACAACGGGAAGCTTTACTTCAAAAGCACGCTCCTAATTCATACCGAAATGCTAATGCAGGTATATTCCCTGAATGCTTCCAGGGAATGATGTAGAACATCTTAATTAGAACTCTTCCCTTCTCCATTTACTACAAGGAACTACAAGAAGAAAAAAAAAAAAAAAAAAAGACACATATTATCTATTTTCTTGTCATGTACTATAACAAGAAAAAAGAAAACATAAAGACTACAGAAATCTATATATATCCAAGGGAAACTGCAGTGTATCCATATACCAGAATACCAGGCTCATAAACCAAATTAAGCAGCTGGATTCAAAATGCCAAACACTTCTTTTTGGGTGAGGAACATATACAGGAGAACAGCACACCTCTCTCATGGCTGGAAAGTTGAAGTTTCAGCCCCAAAACAGTCAATACAACTGCTGTTTTTTATGAGGTTTTTTAAGAGGTCTTGGGTTCTTAAGAAGACACTGCCTCAAATTGATCTCTAAGATTTCAGTATCCAAATCCTTCATAAAATCCTTCTAGGACCTTTATGGAGGTCTGCATATTCACAATTTCTGTGTAAGCGTATTACTGGATTCGCATGGAATAGAATACTTGTAATACAGCCTTCACTTCTGAGTAGAACAACTCCTTTCACTTCACTTGCTTTTCTGTTTGCTAGAACAAACAGAAGAGTTTGCACATCATTTCATATGCTGAGACCCTCTGGTGTAACATATATAGTAAAAAAATAGTTTCACAAATGACAGCAAATTAACAGCTTTGCTTTAATCACCAACAGACAGACATATAGATAGACAGACAGATAAATATGCACCACAAATAAGACATAGACTTCTGTCTTTCACAAATCAATTCCAAGCTTTTCAAGTATTTGACTACCTTAATATCTTAAGAAGGTATAAAAAAAATCCCTAAACTATCCTAAAATGGAAATATCTTGGAGCCTGGCTCTTTGTTCTTTCTCATGTAGTCCCATTCTTTTCTTAGCTGGAATATATATTGTGCATCAGAACCTTTAAAATTGCCTTTTCATTAAGGCATCATGAAGAATTTATATTTCATGATTTTAGTCCTTGAGAAATGTACTTGATTGAGAGTGACTAATTATGAAAATCAAAGCAACAGCAGGGAATATTTATTGACGGAACTAATGACAACTATGAAGTTCAAACACTAGGAATACTGTCAGAAATACTCCAACAAGCATTTGTGCCTGATGAAATTTTGAAAGCAAATAAAATTCCACAGAATTTATGTGCAAAAAATGCAAAAAAAGATTAAAGACTCACATCTGAAGGGATGCCACCACATGACATTTCCTTCACCTCCACTTCCCTCCACAGGCTGCTGCACATTGTTATTGAGCACCTCTTCTCCCTCACTCTCCTCTTTATTTCCCATTTGCTTTTCTTTTGATCCTATTGTCACTGGGCTTCCAAGTACATTTCGTTTTGGATCCATCCCTTTTGCTTGTCCCTAGCATTATACAAAAATACAAAGTAATCTCTGGCTTTATCAAACCAACATCTCAGCCCCAATTCACAGACTTCTCTCTCTCCTGGTTTTTTATCCAATTCTGGTTCCGTTCAAAGCAAAGCTTTTTCAACCAGTATCTGCTCATGAATTGTAGTGTAAGAAATAAGGTTTAAGCAACAGTTATCACAATACCTGATTCATTAAGTGTATTTATTTCATTTATGTTCAGAATCTGCATCACTGCTAACTAACAACTTTCTGTAAAGAGTAAGTGAATTTTTGATTTTTAAATAAACTATTTACTTTCTCTACAGCATGATGCAAAGAAAAAACTCCAGGCTGTTTTGCTTACCTGAGTCACTAAAATAGCTGTATCTTGACCATGTGGGGTTTTTATATCATGTTTATAAAGGCAAATTAGTCATGGGTAAAAACAGTGGCAAGTACCATCACTATTTACATACAGGATTGCGAACAATTTACATTTCACAATTTCAGTACTTGAGTCCTTACAACTATTTAACACCAGATTAGAACAAAAGAAAAATTTTGCTGATATAATACTTTTCACATCAGGTTGTAGTTGTAATATATTAAATTACATTTTATTTACACTGTTTTAAAATCTGTTTTGGTGTTTCTTTCCTAATTTTGGATTTATTTGCTGCTACTAAAAGCACAGTTAATATAAAAAATGTCAACAAACAAAGTTTGTGCCTGTTGGCCATGTGCAGGCCAGTAAAGGAAATTAAAGCAGCAGTAAATATATCAGTTAGCCCTGTGGTGCCACACACTATGTGCTTCCTCAGACCTGATTTAGAGTGAAGTTGCATTTACCTCTGGTGTTTCACACTTTCAGGCAGCAGCAACTTATTCCAAGCATTACTCTCAAACTGTACCTTATTTTTTATTATTTTTTTAATTAAAAAAACTTTTTTCTCAAAGCCTATGTATCTGTTTAAATCAAAACAAAACAAACAAAAAAAAGTCAAATCTTTGGCAATTTCATATTAATTTTGTATTTGGATTTCATTATGTTGATTCCTTTTCAGTGCTAGTCGACAAGATAAAAAAGCTACTGGCAGTGCTAAATATCTCTACTCTAAACTTTGTGGAGTAATTATGAAATAATGACATTAAAAATTGCCGTGCTAATGAAAAAAAATTAATTTTCCACTCCCCAAATACAGTATCACACTTCTCATCTTAAGAGTCAACATCATGGTAAATGGTAGATAAGCAGTGCTTTGCTTGGAGCTAGCTTATATTAGCTGCAATTTAGTCAGGCTTCAGTCTAGAAGACTGTCACTTTTCATTCCTGTATTCTGATCTGGATTTTGACTTTTCTGACTACAGCAGAATGGCAAAGACAGTGCTTTCCAGCACATCCCACCACTTCTGTCTTGTGGTTGTTTTGTTCTTGTTTTGTCCTTTGCCTGTATTCTTCCCTAAGTGCTGATGATTGAGAAGCAAAAATACATCTGACTGCTGTTTGCTATTAATATTTCTCCCTCCTCCAAAAGTGAGGAAGAAAAAAATGCAGTAAACCTCTAATTCCTAACGTCTTTATTTGAAGTCATGTCCTAAACCCAAATCCAATCCAATCCAATCCAGTCCCATCTTCTACTGCACACAGTATTAAATTACTTCATAAGGCAACAGGTGTTGTTACTCAATGTAATTGAGGTCAGGTAGGGCATCCTGACCCACCTGGACCACACCACATCATTTGTAGGTGGGCTGCAAGGCACTGGTGCCTGGAGTGCAGCCACCTGGAGATGCCAGGGAAGCTCACTACAGTAATGACTCATGGGAAGGACATGAATGGACATGCCAGAGGACAGCCACGAAAATAATCACAGGGCTGGAGCATCTCTGCTGTAAAGACAGGCTGAGAGACCAGGGGCTGTCTGAAGAAGAGAAGGCTTCATGGAAAACTTACAGCATCCTTCCAGTACCTAAAGAGGGCCTAAAGAAAAGCTGGAGAGGGACTTTTTTTCAAGGACATGTATGGCTTTAAACTGAAATATCTAATCTAATCTAGCATTAGATTAGATATTAGGAGGACATTATTCATTGTGAGGGTGGTGAGACATGGAACAGGTCACCCAAAGAAGCTGTGACTGCCTCATCCCTCAAGCTGTTCAAGACCAGTTTAGTTTGGGCTCAGAGCAACCTGGTCTACTGGAAGGTGCCCCAGCCCAAGAAAGGCAGGCTGGAACTAGATGATTTTTATGGTGCCTTCAAACACCAAACATTCCATGATTTTTCAATTGCTCACTTCACAGCAGAGCGAGGGTACCACTGTGAAGCTGTTGCCATCTCCTACCTGAAGCCCTCACAGAGATGCCCCATCTGCTGCTGCTCACAAAGGATGCCTCTGCAGTTCTTGTGAGTATATGAGAATTTTAGTAGAAAACTCCTGGGGCCTCCCAGTGGAAGGAATATGGATGGACAGCTAGTGGTTTTCCCTTTTTAAAAAGGAACTCCACAGGGTTTAACGTCCACGGTGTAAGAATAAAATACTAATTACAGATGGGCTGTAAAATTAGAGTTTGTAAACAAGATTTTGATTCTGCCCAAATTTAAGCAAAATTGCTGCACTAACACATGCAAAAATTACAAAAGATTATTTATTATGTATTTTGTTCCAGCAGATACTGCTAAACTCAGCCAGCGTTTCTTAATTTTATGTAGCTCTGCAGAAGCAAATTGTGTTCCTCATGCTTTTGTTCCTCACTGCTTTGTTCCTTCTCAAAGACTGAACTGAATGGACTTTTCTCCATATCCCCAGGAGTTTCTTACATATGGTTTAACTTTCAAGAAAATGATCTTCCAAAATAAATAGTTCAGGAAATAAAAATCTGGGCAAAGAAAAAATCCTGGCCCTTCTAAGATCCAACAGTTTTGACATGCTTTAGTCAGAAAGTGCCCCAAGAAAAGGCTGATAGAAAATTCACTGCAAGGAGGCTAAATCGTAAATATAAGAAGACCACACTAAATTATATCTTCTTTTGAGTAACTAGCAGATAAAACTGCAGTCTGAAGTTGCAGAAGCACAACACTAAGAACAATTTTTAAAAAGCAGGAGTAGTAGGGAGAGGAGTGGGGGCAGGGCCAGGACATTAACATACACCAAAAACCAACAAAAAGATTAAGCAACTGGGGGAAAAAGTAACATGGAGTTAAGCTCTTGGGAATTTACTGTCAGGTTATCTTTATAATAAAGGCAACACAAATTAAATACTAACTCCTGGCAAGGACCAAAGAAACAATAAAGGTGGAAGAATTCTAGTAACCCAGTCAGTGAAAACTAGAGGACACTGAGTCAGCTACTCATGAGTGCCCAAGGAGAATGATTTCTTGATGAGATTGTTGTATCTGATATGAAACAAAAAAAGAAGTCAGAGAAAGAAACTCTCCCCCCTAGCATGCTGTACACATGGAATGGGGTAATTGTACAGAGGTAAAGAACTGCTGACAGGATGGGTGCAGAGGCAAGAGCATTTTGAGACTGTATCAAACTTTTTGAGATGTGCTAAAGAGATGTGTTTCAGAGGACATGCTGAAAACCTAGGGGATATTCAGGGAAGGACCAAGGGAAGAGAAAGGCAAGACACTTAGGGGAGGGACTTTCAGAAAGACATCACACTGCTGTCACACAAGACTGTTGCAGTTGTTAGTCACTCAGGAACACACAGTCAGATAAGTGATAGAAGTGCCTCACTCACTTTTGAGTTCAGTATTAACTAAGCCCCTATAAAATGACTACAAAATTCTTAGCAAGAGAGTTTTGATCCTGGTTTTATTTTTGGGATTGATGGCAACAAGAAGAGAATTTATACTGAAAGTGAAATCAAAAAAACAATCTCAGAAAGCCTTTTAAGTCCACTCATCAGCATTCCACCAAATACCCACCTCCTCTGTCATGGTTATGTCTCTGTAACTGCACAAGAAATGCTGCTTTAATTCCTACATCTTCCTGTATCAGAGTTCTGCAGCAAGCTGAATGTAGATATGCCCCAATTTTGTCAGCCCACTCAGCATCCTCCTTTCTCTCAATATCAAATGTATTATTAGTTCTGTGTCTTTTATTGCTTTTCTCATTTTGTTGTTACACAGCTCCTCTGAAAATTGCTGTGTAAGTCTTGAATGAATATAATATCCTGAATTAATATAATGGCATAAATGAATGAGAATATAACGGTGTTAATCACAAAGGAAAGCTGTTCTCATTTATTTCAACTGTTCCCTGAAATAATCTTTCCAAAATGCTTTTGGTCCTGTTAAAGTTTCATTTAAAGTACTTACTTCAGTTCATATTAATACACTGCTTAAATTGATGTTTGTGTTGTTTTTCACCTGAGAAGACATTTGAAAAGGAGGGAGAACTCACTTGTGAGCGTCAGCAGCGCATAATCGATAGATTCAATATGTTATGTATACGGAATTCATCAGAACTTAATTTCCTTAAACTTCATGATATTTGGAACACCTTTTGCATTTCTGATGAGCAGTCCAATTAAAAAATAATGAACCTGTTTTTTTTTCTAAAACTGACTCATTATCTTGATGGTTTCCAACAGTAACCTAGAGCTCAGTTTTATATCAAATTATTTTGTGCCTGTTGGCCAGCAATACCTTTTCAACCTCCTAAGGTGCCTCAAAAGTCAAACAATTTCCCCAAGAGAAAGTTTTAAAGCTACTACTAGTCCCAGTACCGAGTTTATATCTAGGCTCATAAAGAAAATAAAACTTGTAGTGGAAACAGACAGAACCCATGTGATGTTCAAGACCTCTCTCTTGTACCTTAACCTTAGTGGAACACCCTAGGAGAACAGCTTCATCTTCACCAAGATTTCTGCTGCTGACTCTCCATGGGATATTTTTGTTTGTTTTTACAGTATTACTCTTAAAATATTATTATTCTTAAAGAATATATATTTATAGAACACAAAATGTTAAACTCTTTATCAGGGTTTATAAGAAACCATTCTGCACCTCCACTCACTCCCACTCACAGGAAAATAAAAACTGTTTTCTGTTTCATGCACATGTTTGAAGAATGATCAAACCATTTTTGGAACTACAGCCTACCCAAAACTCAACTTCAACAATAATCATGTGCACTTCCCATAGTGAACAATGATGTGCTAAAAAAAAAAGCACAAAACAGAACATCCTCTCTGTCTCAATGAACACAGAACCATGGAATCATGGAATTATTTGGGTTGGAAGAGACATTGAAAATTATCCAGTTCCAAGCCCCCTGCCATGGGTAGGGACACTTTTCATGAAACCACATTCTTCAAAGTCCCATACAGCCTGGCCATGAACACTTCCCAGGGATGCAGCATATGTAACTCTCCTGGGCAACATTTTTCAGTGCCTCACCACCCACACAGTAAGAAATTTCTTCCTCATATCTAATCTAAACCTCTCCTCTTTCACCTTAAAACCAGTGCCTGTTGTCCTATCACTGCATGCATATTATAAAACATCCCTCTCCACTCTCCTGTTATTTCCTGTTATTATGCAATACTATATATGCACAGTGGAATTGCTTCAAAAAGAGACATCACATGCATCCCTCCATATGAAGATGTTGTCTCAAAACTCTATCACTTATCAGCAAGCATCACACACAGGTTTTTCTCCTACATCACATTCACTGGCTGATTACTAAGTTGTTCTGACTAACTAACCTCATGCATTGTAAGCCTTAAGCACCTGTATGAAGAATTATCCTGCAAGGCAGGAAGCTGCCTAAAATAAGGGACTCTATGAGTAAAAACAGTGGCCTAACTCTTTGTGGAAGCAATAAGTATTTGAGCAATGACAAGTAACTCTAAAAACGGAATTATCTGTTATTTTTTCTTATTTTGAAATGGGGATGTATGTATGTGTTCGCATAGCATAAAGAAGTGTTTTCGACAGGATGGAAAAGAATGATTTAGAAGAGAGAAGTTCCCCGTAAGGAACTGAGAAAATGTTCAGAATATATTCTATAACTTCCCTTTGCAAATTAACTCCTCACTGTTGAAAGACATGCCTGCAGCTCACTTGTAAAATTAGATAGACCAAGACACTTTTTCCACACAAGTTTGTTTGAATATTTTGTTCCTATTATATCTAATGCAACTTGGTAAGTTCTTTTGCTCCAAAGGGTTCCAATGATTAGCACTTGCAGCTCACAGCAGGGTGAAATAAAAATGGAACAAATATTTGTGGAATAAATATTGGTAATGTTTACCAATTTGACTTTCATATGAGCGTGTCAAAAATACAAATATGTATTAATCAGAAAATGTGGCTGCTAGCTGTTAGTATCAACTTCCCAAAATGTTTATTGTTGAAAATTTTAAACAGCTCATCTCATATTTGCCCATTTCAGATAATTAAGATTTTTCCTCCATATCTCTATATTGGATTAACATAAAGGTATAGAAAGATTGAGATCCATTTTAAAAAGCTTTATTTTGTTACATCAGTCCTTTTCTTATGACTCATCTGAATAATCAATGGATACAACAGTTGATCAGCTCCAAACATCAGGCAAGCCACAGTACAGAACAAAAAGATGAACACACAGGTAACAGCCATTAAATTGATGATGACCCTAATTTTCCAATGCCATTACTCTTTCTAGAAAGGTTTATTGTCTCTTCTGTACAATAAATGTAATAATGATGGGGAAAGGACTATAAAAAATAACCTCAAAGTTTATAAATCAATAGCAAAGTGACACACATGATTCTTTAACCCAACTGAAGTTTATGGACTGATATCAGATTTGTTTGGCATTACAGAATAAAATCTGGATGAATCCATTCTTAAGTGAATAATTTGCTTTATCTTGAGTTGGCTTTTTGCTCTTCTTGCAGTTGAAAAAGACAGGGAATTTCTGTAGCGTTTCCTCTCTGGTCAAAACAGATTTAGCTGGAGGTTCATTAAGCATGGAGGTAATGGCAGTGACCATCCTGTCACTGAAAAATGGAAATTATTCTAGAATAGTCAAAGAAAAAAAATAACAATGGCAGGAAAATTATGCAACTATTAAAAAGACAATTTGACCTCGCTTTTAATCCAGATTTGTAATCCACTTGCTGTCCAGAGTGTTACATACACCTCAGAACATGGTACAATCTCAGTAGACTTTTTGAATGTAAGGAGCTGTTTGTATGCAGAGGTTTATGAATGTATACACGTGTCCACACATGTATACACTGTGGACATAATCAAGTCACATACTCCTCTAGGCTGACAAGACAGAATTAGTCTGTTGGGCAGACCGTGAGAGGAGTAATTTAAATACATTCATCAGACACGGCAAAGCTTTACTTCAGCACTGATCTGTATTCACGTGTTTAAGTATTCACCAGCAACCAAATTTTGGTATACAAGATGGAAAAGGTTTGTGGTTTGGCCAGTTGCTGTACTGAGCATAGACTGTGCTCTAGACAATGATTTACAGTGTCCAGCTGGAGCTGCTTTAAAAAGTAAACTCAAACTCTAAATTACTAATTAACAAGGTACAAAGATGCATCCACAAACGATCCATCTTTTAGAAGGACAACTAAAAAATTAAGCAGGAGGTTTCAAGTACTTGTAGTATGTTTGATGTCTATGTAACAGAGAAAGGTTTAAGGTTTGGTATGTACATAACTATGACATTATGATTTTGTAAATCTCATGAAGAAATACTGACACAAATGTAAAATGGAACCTCTTTGCAGATAGGACTGCTCCTTCCTTGCATTTCTTCTGTGCTTTTCACAATTAAATTGCAGTTTTGAATTTTGATCATTTACTGCTCTATTTACTTTTGTAAAAAAAAGCCCTGCAATTAATTCTCAATCAAATTACTCCATTGGCTGCATTCAATGGAGACAAACAGGCAAAACTCATGTTTGGGGGTGGGTCTTTAACTCAAAAGACTAAAAACAGAAGCATGCATGTGCCTCAGAGCCTATCTGACTACAATCAATTCACGCACGGCTTTTAGTATGCTGTCTCAGTAGTTAAAGAAGAAAGAAGCTTTGGAGTTCTCATTCAAAGAGCAGTACAGGACTTCTGAAGATCAGCTTTAAGAACAAGCTAATCACTGTCTTCAGCACTTAGTTTCAGGAAGTCCTTTCTGGGAGTCCTTCCACTTCATCAGCCATGCTACATGGCAAAGACAGGTGTTTGTCTTTATTCAATGAATATTAGTTATGTTCCAGGTATTCCATTAACAGTGCTTATTGCCATGCCATAGTCAGCACAAAGACCATCTCGTGGAACAGCAATGGTCAAGGAATATTGCTCCTGCTGGTCACCAATTCAATAAATAAACATCCCCTGTGCCATTTTTTTAAAAACCTAATTTTTAAATTGGATTTTGATTTTCTGCTTAAAACCACCTAAACCTCTGTTGAGCCAACCCAACCTATTTTGCAATTTTGATTTGTATTATCTGTCCTCCCTGCTTTATTTTGCAACAGGACTGCTAGCCAAGGATAGGCTACTTCACAAAATAAAAACTGTTTTATTAAGGAAGATTTTACCGTGAGTCATCTTTGGCATCAAATTTTTGAAACAGTTTTAAATTGTTTTAAGTGCATGCTATGCAAAGATTGAACCTGATAAGAATACTGTAACTCACAATGACTCTAACTGGTTAAAGGGAAAATGGTTAAAGGCCTGAGTGAGAAACTGTTCAAGAGGTATTCTCCATATTTCTCTACAACAAAGATACTGCTGACAGAGTAAGTGATGTATAGCTATTCTCATCCAAGGAGCCTAAGTGGCTCATACGCAGTATTAACTTATATGTTAAAGTTGTAAAGCCAAAAGCTAATATCAGAGAACTAAACATTCATATTTTGTGTTTAGGCTGTGAATCAATCCTGGGTAACTAAAGTAGATGAAGTTGCTGTTTATATTTACAGCTCCTTTCTCTATGAAACACTAAATCAGTTTAAGAAAAAACAAAACAGATCAGGCTGAGCCACCGGACACTGCTGTTCATCAGCCCTGGCCTTTGATTTGTCACTGCATTGTTTAAGCTTCTTAAGGACAAGAACTCATTTAAAACAAGTATACTTAGAAACTGGAAGGCAGGTAGAAATTGTTCAAGATCTGAAGTCTGATGGCTAACAATTGGATACTTAGGACATAAAAAGAAGTATTCTGCCACCGCTTTTAACAATCTCTATTTCAGGGCTACCACGAGGACAACTGTAAGGTCAAAGGTGCACAGTGTTGGGAATGGGCACCCTCAGTTGTAGAAAATAACAGTATACAAACATATACAGACCAGCAAAGAAACTATTTCATGCAACAGAGAAGTCTAGCTTTTGACTTACTGGGCAGGTTACAGGACCTCCTGCTTAGTCAAGCATCAAGCTTGAACTACCTGGACTTCCCAATCAGTAGGATTAGTATGGTTGACTTAGCCTTTGATCTTTCCAATATATAAGAAGTGAGTCCTGTGTAGTTTTTTATTGTGCATGTTTGCATTCATGTGTTGGTCAGATGGGCCATTAAAACAAAGTTTCAACCTAGTTTGCAAGCACCTATTCTGGTGATGTGCAACTTCTCTAGCTCTTTCAGTCCTTAAATGTGACTTGGAAGCCACTCCAGGTAAAAGCCGTAACTTTACCTCCGCATGCACATGCAAGCACACACACAGATACTACATATAACTCTGTAAGCAAACTTATTTAATGCCACTACACAGCACCTGCTAAAAGTATTCAACACTTCCACTTATTTTGGGGAGATTTGCCCTGCTATTTTAAACCCAGCAGGTCAGTGAGCAGGTTCAAGGCTCCACTGTTCGTCAAGCATCTGTAGAAATGCTTTTTTTCAGGAGGAAAAAAAAACAGCTCGAGATGCTTGGTACCCTTTACATCTGCTGCTCAGCTGGAGACACAGTTAAAAGGTCATTAGAAGCACAAGGTGACAGACCTCACAGGCCAGACGAGCTGGAGAGCAATCTGCTGTTTGCATTAGGAGTATCAGCCCTGGCTGCTTCTTTTTGATGCAGCAAAAGCAGCTCCTGTACCCAACCCTGAAAATCTGGACCAGGGGGTGGCCAGGAGGTCTCCATCCCTTCTCAGAGATGGGGTTGTGCTGCAGAGCTTCTCCCTGCATATTCAGGTTTTACAGTGGGTGGAGGGAACAACAGCCCTCCCAGCACTACTCATAACCCCTGACTTTGCCCAGAGACTGGCTCCACTGGCTCAGTAGGACTCAAATTGCTGTCACCTGTGCAGTCAGAGGGAACCTCTTCCAGTACATCTTTGGCAGCACCTGCCTCCAAATGCCGTGTGTCTTCCGTGTTCCACAACTGCTCAACAGAATAAAGTGCTGCTGTTCCACTTTGCTGGAAGGGAAAGGTCACGTTAGCCAAAAGAAGCTCGTCAGACAGAGCTGGTGGTCTTTGTGACAGCCTCCTATAACAAGAGCTAGAAATGTTCTTAGGGAAACTTTTTTTTTTTGGATGTGAGCTGGAGCTCTAGAGCGGTAAGTAGTGAAGAAAGCAAATCTTGGTCTCAGTAGGTTTTAGGCCTTTTTTACACACAGAGGAGTAAAGTGCTATGGATTTTACCAGCATGTGTTTTCTTACCATCTGCAACACATTTTAAATTCCTTTTGCATCTTTTAATGTATTCTCTCTCTTTAGCATAATAACAATTTTGCCTTTAAACACCAACCTTTACATGCTGTTCTTAGAAATTTCTGAAGAAGAGTTAACTCTTTTACACATATATAAGCTGCTAAAATAATTATGCCTAGTAGCATGAACAGAATGTTCAAAACCACACAATGTGGGTTCCCTTTACAGGGAGATAGCACCCATTAACCAGGTACAAAAGGGGGCATACAGTCACAGTTCACTAGAAAAGTGATTTCATTCTGCTAGTAATGGGAGTGCTGATGCTTTGATATCATAATGAAGTTTTAAGCACCAAGTCTGTTATTTCAACTAGAAATTTTAATGTAATTATGCATTTTTACTTTACTAAGCAGAAAGGAAGATTAGTATGCACAGTTTTCTTACATGTATCTTGGGGAATAAGACAAGAGATTTCCAAGTGATACTGCAAGATGCTCAAGTCATTCAAAAGAAATGGCAGGTAGTAGTTTTAAAGACAAATTACCCAGAAAAGCTTTTATTGTTGATCGCTTGTTATAAGATTTGCCATTTGCAAGTAATTGTACATTCAGCTGAAACTGACCTTTTATGAGAGCCAAGTGGTAATATAAATGAAATGAATATATTCTTTATTGCAGTCGTATAAAAAAGAATGGCCCGAGCTTTTAACATAGTGCTTGACCTCTGGTGTCTGAACACCACCTAATCTCAGGAGTATTTTACAACAGCATATGATGAAACAAGTACTAATACAGTTTTAGAAGTTTAGCAAATTAGCACTTAGAAGTGTAGAAAATATTATAGCTTTAGGTATGCTTTTTGATTATAAATCAGACTGACAACAGAAAGAAAAGAGATGATTAGAGACAATACACTGAAGTTCATCATTACATTAATTATTAAAGCATTGCCTTTTCTATTTTAAAGTCCCTCTTTCTAAGATACTTTAGCATAAAATCACACTGGGAATCTCCAGATGCTGAGATTTAAAATTCTCACTCAAAATTGAATTATTTATAAGCATTAAAACCATGCTATTTCTTCTCAAAGGCCCTGATCTTACAAATATCACCTTTAGGTTTTAGATGTGCATAGAGAAACTGTATTCCCTTTAAAGGTATCAGTCACATACAAACCAATAAATATGAACAGAAGTTACAACAAAGACAGGTCTTAGGAAAGCTGCACTTCCTCCTACCTCTATGCACATGCCAACTTATTAGCATGCACCATGCATCCACAACTGGAAAATAAGGGAGGCCATAAGGAGAGGTGACCAGAGAGACTCTTAATGCTGCAATTACTGAAACTGCAGACAGAGGTGAGAGGGGGTCACAAACAATGTGGAGGATACAACTACAGCAGTGCTAAAACAAAAAGGAAGTATAAAGTTTTCATGAAATTCCATGTCCATTTTCACTGCCATCATGGAGATCAGGAGTGAAGTAACGTCTGATGGCCCTAAACTGATTTCACAAATTTGCACTGAATACAGTATTCATTTTAGTAAGGTTATTTAGTTTCTAACTCTGCTGAGGCAACTACACAAGGTGTCTGTGAATCGTCTACCTCCTGGTCTACAGGCACTTTCTTCACACAGCTCTCAGTGAGAGCAGCAGGGAAACAGTAAAAGAAGATACTGATGAACAAGTACTTGGATACAGACTCAGTCAGGAGGATTTTCTCTATTCTGTCAATCTATTACTGCATTTTAGAGCACAAAAGCAAAACATTCAGAAAGAGTATCTTGGGAACATTTGACATGGACTAATAGCTCCATTGCATGGGTGACTACTGAGGTATTATTATTATTATTATTATTATTACCATTATTATCATTATTATCTTTATTGTTGTTGTTTTTGCAGTTGTTTTTACTATCACTTAGGAGCTACAAGCAATTGTACGCTTGCTCGCTTCAGTCAACGCCTCTGTATTATGCCAGTATAAAGCCTATTCAACAAAGCACAATTTCAAGTGACTCCTGACCCTCAAAATGAAAGGTTTGCTTCTGCTTTCATTACAGTTACTTTGACTATAGTGGCTGGGCTGCTGGACTCTCACCTCGTCCGTCATCTGTGCAGAATGAAGTTCACGTACTTCTTACACAGCGTTTAGAATTCAACATCTTTACTGTTGGATGCTTTACCAGAACAGTTCCAGTCTTCATCTAAATAAACTGATATTCAGCAAATAGTAAAACCCCCCCAAACAAAACCAAATAACAAATCCCAAGAAAAACCACAACACACAAAACCCCTGCACCCCCACACCTTGGAAGTGGAAAGGCACAAAGCAGACACATCCAATATTTTCAATCGTCACATAGTCACTTTCATTCAGAAAATTCTGAGGCAAAGGCACAATCCAACTTTAACTTCGACATTTCATTTTCATGGCTTCCTCTAAGAAGACACAAGTTACTGAAGGCACAGTTGGAGTTAAACAAGTATTGCCAAAAGACATGTTCTACGATTTTTCTTGTGTGTTGACTTTCAAAGGACAGATTTTTCTACAGCAAAACATTTCCTGCAAAGTCCTCAGGAGCTCCACTAACACTCATGAATGCTGGGTCATGGCAACCTGAGTCTCACAGTACAACTCTTTTTAACACACAGGATACTCCACAGCAGCTCTCAGAGAGGAGTCCATTACAAGGACAGCCCAGCACACACTGCAAGCTCCTGCCACCTGCCCTGCATGTGACTGATGCACAGAATTAAGCCTGCAGCAGGATATCAAGTATACTTCAAATTTTCTTCCTCTGCCCTCCATTCCCAGGTAAAGTTCCTTTATTGAGGACTTACTTTGCTAAACTATGTCAGAAAACA
This sequence comes from Polioptila caerulea, assembly GCA_013397295.1. NCBI lineage: Eukaryota > Metazoa > Chordata > Aves > Passeriformes > Certhiidae > Polioptila > Polioptila caerulea. The sequence continues at coordinate 312,644 of VYXF01001425.1, forward strand.
ACTTTATGTGCTGTACTCCGGTGAAGGTCACAGCACTAGAATGTGGCGATCAGACAAAATGTCAGACACAGAAGGGTGATTACAAATTCCTTAATACCTTCTATACAATCACATAGAACAATTTAGCATTGTTGTAAAAGTACAGTGAGCAACTGTAGTCACTTTTCTGCCAACTTTAACATATTTCACGTGCAACAAAATACTGTAGGTAAACTCCCTTACAGAGCAAAAATTGACAACTTTTTTAATCTGCATCTTCTACCTTCTATCTGCAACCTTCTATCTTCTATAAATTATATTACAGAAGTTATACAAGTCTCTTGCATTGCAGTTCCATTCAATAGAGAGCTCTATGCCCATAGCCTCTACAAACAGATTCTTCACAGCTCTTTACATCAGTACAAACACACTTTGCCTCAGTACATACACAGTCTTTAGTTTATCCATTTCAACAGTCATAGCAAGAAAATAGCTTTTGAACAAATGACAACAAAGAACATGACTACTGTTAAATCAAAACACATAAACCACACTATGTTTAACTATTTATCATCATATTATCAAGACACTGATGCAAAATATTTTGGAAATACAAAGTTTGTTCAGAAATACAAATGTTATAAAGCTCTTTGAACTCCTTAAAATATGAGGCCTTTGACAGACTACAATTCTGTAACACTAACAAATTGCTTCCTTAACCAAGTCAATATGATGGAAAATGATGAAAAGAAAAGAAAAGAAAAGAAAAGAAAAGAAAAGGAGCTTCTCAAATCTGTACTTTGATTGCTTTAACTACACTTCCAACATCACACCAGGTAGCAAATATAGAGCTTTAACATTAACAAGAGCCCATGCTGCACAAACAGCTATTACCCCACCTTGCAGCACTGAACAAGAACAGCACACCTAGAAACACACTTTAAAGCAATCCTAGTCTTGCAACTCACTTGAACAGCTACAAACAGAACTGCTCAAAAGTTGATACACCAACTAGCAAAAAGGAAGATAAACCACAAAAAACAAACTAAGCTCAAAAAAACCCAAACCAACAAAAAAAAGAAAACACATATCCCCATAAATCATAAAAGCAGATTTACTTATGAAACTTAGCAGGAAACTGCAGAGTAATTTTGGATTGAACTACTATTATATATATAATTACTCTGAGTCTTTCTGTACAGGTACATGTCAATAGAAACTTGTAAATGCTGGGCTTACTTTAAAATTGCATGTTGACTTTGCACTGTACATTCAGAAAATATATGAAACAATAAAACTTCCCTGTGAGCTGAAAGCAACAAGTGTTTACCCAAAGTTATTATAAGTCTGAAATTTACTGGAATTTCATTTTTTTGAATGGAACAGAGGATATCCTACCATTCTGTCTGAAAGCAGCTAGTGTAACAGTGAGCAAAGGGTAAGCATGACTGAATATTCAAAGGATCTGTGGCTCACAGGAGAGATTTCATGATTTCATAGAACTGATGAGCAACCTGAATATAAATTACAGGAAAAAGCACAGGAAGACCAAAGAATCAGTAAGCCTGAGGGATGAAGGAGCAACATGGAACAACCTTCCCCGCATCTTTGTGAACTACAGCCTCGCTGTCCTGAGATTTTCCACATTCATCATTCCTCATGTAAAGTGCTAAATGTTGCACAGTGAATAAATGTGGCATTATTTCACCTCAAGGAAGATAAATCTACTGCTTCCAACTTTCAAGAGGAAGCGAGCAAGCCAAGGAGCATCTAATTCACTCTACAAATAGCAGGACCTAACATCAAAGTGCCAGTGGCGAAGCATAAACCTTTTTGGAGGGCTCAAGCAGTCCAATTTAAGGAGCCCCGGCTCGTATCTTCACGTATAATAGCTCTCTTTTTGTGGTGCTCTCTGATTCCTAAATGAGTTTCAGCCCCAAACGTATTTTTATTCATTCAGTCTTAAAGACGCAATACTGATCAGGTTGTGTGGAAAAGCAGGGAAATAGAATTACAACAAAACCCCGTTCCCAACACCTTCGTAGGCGGACTGCGATGTAACCTGTTGTAGGCATGTTTCAGCAGACGGGAGAGCCAAGTAACAGGCTGCCGGGGCTGCCGGGCGGGTGTGTGCGGAGGTGTGTGGGTGCCTCTCCCGGGCAGCCGGTGCCTCTGCTCGATCCGCGCTGCGGCGGAGGCGCCCGGCGGCGCCTCCAAGGGGCGACGCGCAAGGCCGGGGCCGCGGAGGGGTGCGGAGGGGAGCACGCCTGCCCTCCTCGCCCTCCTCCTCCTCCTCCCCCGCTGCCTCCTTCACGCCCTGTGCCCGCGGGCAGAGGGCAAAGTTTTTCCCCCAGCACAGGGCAGCAGCGGGGACAGCCGCCACTGCGGACCTGCCCACTGCCTCTCGCCGCCCGGCTGCAACTCTCAAGAAGTTTCAGCCAGCGAACAGAAACGCGGCTGAGCCTGCCTGCGTCCCCGTCATTCTCCCCCTTTTCCCCCTAACCCCTCACCCCCTTAGTTTCTGTATTTATTTAATCTTTATCTACACGCACACACACGCTCCTCCGGGAAGCCCCCGGGTGCCACC